>JAODAL010017257.1:0-78296 GCA_025379985.1 Phyllomedusa bahiana | reverse complement strand
TCCCCCGGGAAATTAATGGAGCCTTTTTTAATCCATTATCCATAAAATGGAAGAAATATGGCATAACTGTCCCTGTACGCCTAAAATGGCAGCCCAAATAAGGAGTGCACAAATTAGAAAAGCAGCCAAGAGGCCCCAGGGTCATATGGAGGGGGGGCCGAGACCCAAGTCGGGTGGGAGAATCTGTCCACAGGACAACTATTAGTCATGTACTCCACAAATATGGCCTTTCTGGAACAGTAGCAGCCCCACCGTGAAGCATGGTGGAGGCTTTTTTCTTCAGCAGGGAATGGGAAGCTGAGTTGAGGGAAAGATGGATGGAGCTAAAATAAGGGGAAACCAGGGGGGGAAAACCTGTTAAGGGCAAAAAACTTGGATTGAGTTAGGTTCCCCTTTGCGAACAAAGACCCTAGACAAAACCCCATCCCTAAGGGAAGGGTTTAAAACCAAAGCTTATGTGTTAGGGTTGTTACACGGGCATACACCCCTTTGTTACAAGCGCTTTTCTATCCGTCTGGGGGTCCGCTCTGCGGCCCCCAAGGGATCTAACAATTAGGTGAGATTCTCACTGTGTCTATCCCAAAACACGGACGGCGTTCACTGACGGAACGCCGCTGTGTGTTTCAAAAGCGCCCGCTGGGGGCTTCTCTTAAAAAGAATTGACAGCTTAAACGCAGTGTTTCTCACTCTAATTGTTAGATCCATTTGGGGGACCGACATTTTAGCCCCCAAAGCGGACCCGGGGAAAGCGCTTGTAACAAGGAGGTCCAGCATGCCACACCACACATACTAATTACATAGGTGCTGTTTAGTGCATGTTTTTTTCCCTCTGTGCTGGGGAAATGCTGGATTGTGTTCCACAGTCTGTAGCTGTGGTATTAAAAACGCCAGCATGCCATTGCAGCAGAGGTTAAAAAACTGCCTTTCAGCACCCTTAAATTTTGAACATCTCTGAAAGGGATGTGGCACTTGTCCGCATTGGTACTAACTGCAATGGAACTACAAGTGTCAGCATTCCAACAACAGAGTTAAAAAATTGGCTAAATCAGCACAAATTAGTAACATGGGTGTGGAATGCGGATTTGTTTTGTGAACTACGGTCCAGATGCCACATACACATGTATAAATTACCTGTTCTGACTTACATAAAAATTCAACTTACGACAGTTCCTATTCTGTTTGTAAGCCAGGGACTAACTGTATATAATAACTATACATAAACATGTACTGTGTTTAAATATTTAGCTAAATGGTATACTTTTACAGCAATATTTTCTGCTTAACAATTTTTATATAGTTACATATTGTGGTTGAGAAAAGATAACTCTCTATCAAGCTTAGCCAAAGGCAAAGAATAGATGTGCATGAAGAAGAGGAGTATAGGTAATTTTAGAACTTTTTTTGGCCCCCCTATTGATCCAGATTGTATTATGACAAAATTGAAATCGGCACAGTTTTTATGTGTTTGGGGGTTTTTTTTTAAGTTTATCCCGATAATTTGGGTTTTAAAATTTCTGTGCATCATTTTTTTAAGATCACGTTTTTTTTCGGGCGCTTCCTGAAAATTTTGTGGGGGCCCAGAAAATTTCGATTAAAAGGAATTAAAAGCAGGGGTTGAGATGTTGGTGCAAAGGGTCTTGGGACGGGGATGTGTATGGTTGCGATTGGCGGGAAAAAACCCAACATGCCCTTTTTTTTACTTTAAGAACAGCTTTTTCCTTTTCGGGCCTCGTGTCCTGGGGGCCCTCAGAGCGGGAAGGACGTGCGCTTTGTTTTGTGCCCAAAAACAGCTAAAGCGAAATTATTCTATTTTTTCCAGTAAAAACCTCTACAAATTAGCTGTGTTTCCTTTAAAAAAATTTATTTGGATTAGAGTTTGGGAAGTTTTTTATTTTTAAAAGGTAAAAAAAATTTTAAAGAAACTTTATGCTGTAAAGTCACGGGGGGGGCGGGGGGGGGGCCCCGCGGGCAAAACACGACAAGCTCTATAAAAAATTTCTGGATAAATTTCACCAAGACTTAGGTTGACTTGGGAAATTAGCTTTTTTAAATTAAACGTTTTTTTTTAAAAAATTTTTTCCCTGGTTTAATTGGGAAATTTTTAAACTTATGGGGTTTCCTTTTTTTTCTAGAAAACTGCAGGTCTCTTTTTTAGTTTGAAAAACTCCATTTTTAAATATCAGTATCCCAATTTCGATTGGGGTGTTCTTTTTCCCAATTTTTTGCCCATTCCACTTTTGTTATATATCCACCTTGCACTTAAAAAATTTAAAATCCATTTAATTTTTATAGTCCCCCAAAGGTTTAAATTTAAAAGGGTTTGAAAAAAAATATCTTGTATTAACAAAATAGTTAAGCTCTAAAAAATAATATGGTAAAGTTCCCCAAAGACTTAGTGTAGACTTTTGCAATAGCTTTTTATTTTTACAGTTTGCTATTGAAATTTTTTCCCCTGGTTTTTGGGGGCCAGCCGGGAACCCTTATAGGATAAACATCTTTTTTGGGAAAATTCGGTCTCTTTGTTAGGGGAAAAAACCCCACTTTTATTATCAGTTACATTTCAGATGGGTTTGTTCTTTTTCAATTTTGCCCATTCCCCCTTTTGTTGATATTTTCCACCTTTTTATTAAAATTTGGGAATCCGAAAAGTCGCACAGGTTGATAGGGGCAAAAATCCTTTGGTATTCCGGAATGTTTTCCCGATAGTGTTTTTTGCCCTTTGGCCCCACTACGCTTTTTTCCCAAGGGAGGACCTTGCACTTAAATGTGAATACTCCCAAATTTTTTTAAAGCCCCACGGGGGAAAATTGATGGGTGCCAAAAAATCCCTTTTATTTTCCCGAAATACTTTACATTTACGTGTTTTTTTTTTCTTTGGTCCCTTTTCAGCTTTGTTCATTGAGGCCCTTGCCTTAAAGGGTGTTTTTCTGAAATTTTTTTTTCCACCAAGGTGTTGGGGGGTTTTGGAAAAAATTTTTTTTTTTTTTTTGTAATTTGGGGGGGATACTGTTTTTTCCGGGGGGGGGGGGAATTTTGGGGCCCAAAGGGGTTTGGGGGAAAAAGGGGTGGGGGGGGGGGGCCCTATGAGTTTAAAATTTGGGGGGTCCCGGGGGGGGGGGGGCAATTTGGGGTTGGATTGGGGGGTTTTAAAGGGGGGATTGGGGTTTATGGGGGGGGTTGGGAAAAAATTTTTTTTTTTTTTTTTTTAAATTTCCAAATTAATTTACAGAAAGGGGTTTTTGGGGATTTTGGGGGGATCCATTTTTGGGGGGTTAAATTGGGGAATCCGGGAATTTTTGGGGGGAAAAAGTTACTGCTTTTTTGGGCCCACAGGGGGGGTTGGGGGCAAAAATTTTTTAAAATTTTTACCTTTTGTTTTTTACTTTTTTTTTTTTTTTTTTTTCCCCACTTTTTTGCCCTTTTCGGGATTTGGGGGGGGTTGCTAGGGGGGGCCATTTGGGCTTAAATTAAATTTCCGGGGGGGCTTTTTTGGTTTTAAACACGGTTGGGGGGGAATTGTTTAGGGGGGGAAAATTTTTTTTTTTGTACAATTCAGGCTTTGTTTTTTAAACGGGGGGGGGGTTGGGGTGAAAGTTTTTGGGTTCTTTGGGGCCCCTTCCACTTATTTTTTTTTTACTGCTTTTTTTTTGGGGTAACCCCAGGGGGGGTTTTGTTTTTGGGGCCCACTTTTTAAAAAAAATACCTTTTATTATCCGAATACATTTCGATAGTTTTTTTTTCACTTTTGGCGCAGGCCCAGCTTTGTTAAATAGAACTATTTTCCCGGGAAAATTTTGAATCCAGAAATTGGGGTGGGTTTCCCAAAGGTGAATTGATAGGTCCCAAAAAAAAATCCCTTTTATTATCCGAATACATTTTCAGTTTAAGTGTTTTTTAACTTTGGCGCGGCCAGTTTGTTGATTTGATAGGATCTACTTTGCAGTTATATTTAAAATCCAGAAATTTTTGTTTTGATTTGGGGGGAATTTAAAGAATATGTGTTTTGCCGTCTTTTTAAAAAGAGACTTTCCAAAACTCTTCCCTACCTTCTCAAATTTGTTATTTCTAAAACTTGGAGCGAAATTCAGGTGGTAAAGCGAGCAAAGAGGGGGGGTTTTTTAGGACAGGGAAAGGAAAGAGGAAACGGGGAAAAGGGCCCCTTTTCCCAGCGCTGGCGAAAAAACACGCATGCCAGGGGAAATCATCGTTGAAGGCCCGGTCGGCCTGTCATGCTGGGTCGGGGGCCCTGTGAACCCCCCAGTAACGAACTCGCCCCAAATCGCCCTTCAGGGGTTAATGCAACCCGGGAATTCCAGAAAGTCTTACCTCCCGCCCTCCCAGTCAGGGCCAAAAAATTGTGTCTTCAGCTTCACCAGCTTCCGCCCCAACATGAAGCAGCCCAAAGGGTCAACTCTTTGTTCCCACCACTGGGGAAAACCCATTTTTAAAAGACCTTTTGATGACAAAATGCGGTTGGGGTCAGAAGGCATGTAAAAGATCAAGGGGCCCCAAAGAGGATGATTTTCTTGCTCTGACCCCCAGTTACGATGCCACAGAGGAGGAAAAAGGGGAAACCCCGGGTTTTTTCGGAAAAAAATTCCCGGGGGGGGTTTCGGCAAGGGCTTTGCAAGGGGTCCCTCTTGTTGTAGCCCGCAGCTCCTGGTTGCAGAATGTCAGGTGGGGAGGGAAAATTTCACCTGTTTTTGATGATGATGATGAGACATTGGGGGTTCCAACGTGGTCTTTTCGGGCCAAATTTTGCTTGCGGCGTTCTCGGGGGAACGGGGAAAAAAAAGGACGGGGGGGTTGGTCATTTCGGGTTCCGCCCCCAAAAAGGGAGGAGGGCGGGTCGCAGAAGCCCGGCTGATATGATTCCGCCAGCCACGGTCAGCGCAAACCCGCTCCTGCTTACCCGCCGCCCAAAAAGGCCCAAAGGCCCTTTCTAAACCCTGGGCCTTCTTTGGGGCAAGCCTCTGAATTCCCCCAGCGATGTCAATGCCCCCTTTTTGCCTTTAAAATTTTTAAGTAGGGCAAAAACCCTTTAGGGGGGTTAAAACCACCCCCAAATGCTAGTCACATCCCAGGGGAATTGCTTGAGTTGAAATGGGGGGCAACAGGGCCCAAAAAAAAGGCCAGCCCGCCCCGGGCCCCCAAAACACTGTCACACCCTCTGTCTCCGCCCCCTTTCCGCCCCCAAAAAAAGGGTTTTCCTCGGCCCTTTGTTCTCGAGTCATGATCGGGTTTAAAGCCTCCGCTTCGGCCTCAGCGTGCCCAAGTTTTACCCCCCAAGCACCCCAGAGACCCATTTTTCCCCTTTCCTTCCGCCCAGTTTTGTTTGACCTGAAAGCCCATAAAAGGGGCCAGTCTAGCCCCAAAGCCTTCTGTCTTCCAGGTTTGGGGAAAAAAGAAACCCCTTTTCCCCCCAAAACCATCCCAAAGCCAAAACCCTTTAAATTTTTCGGCTTTTGGCCAGGCTTTTGGCCTTGGAAATGTTCCTTTCCTTTTCGGGTGGGAAAAAAGTGGGTTCCCCCCACGCCCGGGCCCTTGCCTCCCCCCATTGCCGGATCAGGTTTTTTTTTTTCCTTTGGGGCCAAAAAAAACCGCCCTGCCCTGGCCAGCCAGGGGTTCTTTAAAATTTAAAAGCGGGGTTTCTGCATCTGTGTCCGGAAAAGTCCATCTGACCCCCGGGGAAAAATGGCTAGTAAGCAGGGCCCAAAGGCCCGCTATATCTCTTTTGGACAGCTCACTGGGTGGGGGGTTTGGTTTTGTCCTGGGGGTGCCCGGGGGCTCTCAGGGCCCCGGGGGCCGTTTTAAAACCGCAGGGATGGTGGCACCCACGTCCCCAGAAAAAACCAGGCCGTTTTTAAAATTTTTAATTTTGTTTTTGGGGAGCCGTCCACACCACAGGTCTGGAGCTGTGGACGGCTCTCCGCAATGAGCCCGGGCGCGGGCTTGGTCCCAAAAAAACCTTGTGCCGGGAAAGGTGGTGTGCGACAACGGGCGAAAGCTGCGGGCCGCCCTTAAGCGGTGGGGCTGGAGCATACCCCTTGCCTGGACTTTGTCATAAACCCTTTGTGCCCAAAAATTTTTTTAAAAGAGTCCCCGGGTCGGGAAACTGCCTGCTGGGGAAAAAGGTTTGGGGAAGGTTTTAATTTCACATTTCCCCCCGTTCGCACCCTGCTTCGTCCCACCGGGCTGGGGTTGCGGTTTCAGTGGGCCCTCCCCGTCAACCCTTTCTCATTTTTGGATTTTGGGGCAACCGGGGAAAAAACCCCACCCTCCACTTTACTCCAGGGGATTGTGGCAGCACGCAATGCTTTACACAGTCCAAAAGTGCCCACAGGGTGACAAGGAGCGGTGGGGGCCCTTCGGGGTGTTAAAGCCACCGAGGGGGAGGCGGTTTGAAAGAGCTCTTCACCATCCTTCCCATTTTTGAAGAAGCCCCCCAAAAAATTGGCCCGGTGCGGACAATGCCATTTGTCCCCAGAGCATTTGTGGTGATTTAGTTCTGGAAGGGAGGGGGTTGGGCACTCTGAAAAAAAACAGGTCCCCCCAGCAAATTTAGGAGGAGACGGACCAGTTGGCGGAATGGACCCTTTCTCCCCGTCAAATCCACAAGGCCCAAACGTTTCCCCAATTCATCGGTCTTCAAAAAGGCAGTGGTTTGGGGGCCCGAGCTAGTGCAAGGTGGGCATCAGCTCTCAGGGTGCCCTCTTTTCAAGCAAAAATAGGGGCCCGGTTGAAGCTGTGCCGGAGGCAAAAGGGGGAGGAGGAGGAGGAGGAGGGGAGGTATTCCTAGGGCACCGATGTTTCCGAGTTTCCCGGGCTTTGGGAAAAAGGTTGGCGGGGGAATTTGAGGCGGAAGGGGAAAATTTGGGGAAAATCGTTTGCTAGTTTCCCCTTTGACCCGAAAGGGTTGGGGAAAATTAAGGGGTCCATTTTTCCAAAGGTCTTGGGGTGCTCCATTTCTCCAAAAATGATCCTCGGATTAAGGCCATCAAAAATGAACAACAGTTTTCTGGGTGGCCACCCTCCTGGTCCTTAAAAAAAACAAAATCAGCACTTCCCTTTCCCCCCACCCAAAAAAGAGAGTTTAAAAAGCAGGAAAAAGGGCCTGGGGATTTTGGGTCAACTGGGACACTGTTGGTCCCGCTTCACGTTCCCCAAAAGTCACGGTGGAAACAACATCCCGCGACCCTGACCCGCAGTAGAGGGCCCAAATAGGGATTTGCGGCTGCAGAGGCCAAAAGGGGGAAAAAGCCTAATGGGTGACCCCTGGAATCTTTTTTTTACCCCCTTTACCAACGCATTTCAATTTAGGGCACACATCCAAAAACCAAAAAGATCAGCTTTTAAAATTTATGGTGCAGATATCTTTTTTCAAACCCCATGTTTTTGTTGTGTTCCGGACCCAAATTTGACTTTGGGATCCAAAATAAGAATGGCCCGAGCTGGTCGTCACGCCTTTGGGTGTTGTCCTTTACCAGCAGCCAGCGTTTATATTTTGGCGGGGCCTTCAGCAAAAGCGGGGGGAGGTTTATTAAAAAGACAAACGATCCGGCTTTCCAAGATAATGTGGATCGTTTTTTTTCTTTCCCTCAAAATTGAATTTAGGCATGGATCTTGATGATGTTGTTTCCCCAAATTTCCGGGTCACGGGTTAGTTGGGCCCGGGCTTCTTCCCCATTCCTCTTCAAACAGAAATGGGGCCTTTTTGGGGTTTTTTTTTTTTAAAAATTTTCATTTCTTACTGCAAATTTTTTTTCTTTTTCCAACAGTTTTAATTTTTTGGTTTTGCTGGGGAGGAGGGCTGCAAAAGGACAGAAGGTTTTTTTGACAAACCGTATTTTAAATTTTCTCAAATTTATCTTAAAATGGTTTTTGCATTTTCAATGGGGTTTTTAGGTCTGTTGCTTTTGATTACAGTTTAATTATGGTTTTGGGGAAAAGAAAAAATGGTTTTAAGTTGCATTTTCCTCACAATTTTTTTTTAAAAGTGGCTGGGTTATTTTTATAAATTTTTTTGGGGCATTTCTTTCTTTGAAATGCACAATTTTAAAGGTTCCATTATAAAAAAATTTTTGTTTCTAACAGAAAATTTGTTCTTCACCCAAATTTTCCAAAGTGGTCAAGGGTCATGCTTTGAATTTTTTTTTGGGGCCCCAAATTTTTCTTTTTAAATGCAGCTAAACTAAGGGCCTATTATAAATTTTTTTTGTTTCTTTAAAAGGGAAATTTTTTTCCATTTGTTCAAAAGTTGGGTCAAGGGTTTATGGTTTCTGGGCAGAAAAGGAATAGGTAGGAAAAAAATTGGTTTAAAAAGGGGCACAATTGCAAAATTTACTTGTTTTTTGTAAGATCTTTAAATGGGTATTTTAAACCCTGTTTTTGAGACAACCCCCTTTAATTTTCCCAAATTTAAAAAAAAAAACAAAAGACATTTGGGGGGATTCCATCCCATTTTAAAAATGTGTTTTCCCAGAATTAAAATCTAAAAAAATTTTCATTTTTACAAAAATTTGCTGGTAAAAAAAATTTCTTTTGAATTGTACAAGGGGGGTTTCAGGAAAAATTTGACCAGATGTAGGGTTTTTCAGGGAATGGGTTTTGGGGGCACGGCAGAGGAAAAAAAGTTTCAGAGAAAAATTTCCCCCCAGCCGTTGAGTAAAATGGAAAAAAAAATGCCAAGGGAAAAAAGGGCCCCGGGTGGAAAAAAGGAGGTTAACCCCCCCAGTATTTCCAAAGTTTTAAACTCAATTGGTCCCCACTCCCCTACGGGGGGGCAAACGGGTACCCAAAAGGGCTTTGACTGTGTACTGGGGAAGGCTGGGGTTCAAAATTTTGCTTCCCCACCCCTGCTTTGACGGGAAATTTTCGTTTTCTGCGGGCCCTCAGGGGCATTTTAAAATGCGTGTTTAATTGATGCAGACGCCCCGCCTGGGCTCCCACCGCACCCCCCTGTAAAAACTGGCCCTTTGGGGCATGCTGTTTGGGCCCGGCAGGGATTGTCAATGTCCAGTTCCTTAAAAAGGGGTTTAAAGACTCCTTTTTTTGGGACTTTTTTTTTAAAATTTGGGGGTTTAGACGGGGGGTTTAAAGGGCATAAAGTGGCCCCGGACGGGACAGTATTTGTCCAGTTCAACTAAAAATTTGGGGGTTGAAAGACCCCCTTTTTCCCCACTTTTTTTAAATTTTGGGTCGACAGGTTTAAGGGTTCATGCTTTCGGTCCCGGAAAAGGGTTTTGTCAATGTCCAATTCCACAAAAAAGGTGGTTGAAAAAGGGCCCTTTTTCCCGGGAAACTTTTTAAAACTGGGGGTTTAGACAGGGTTTTTTAAAGGGTCATTAATGCGGTTCCCGGGGCAGTTTAGTCAATGTTTCCCGTTCAAATAAAAGGTTGGGTTTAAAGAAATCCTATTTTTCCCCGGGGGTTTTTAATCTGTGGGTTTAGAAAAAGGGTTTTTGGGTCATGCTGCGGTCCCAGGACAGGGGTTTTTTCAATGTCCAGTTCCACTAAAAAGGGGGGTTGAAAGGGGTCCTTTTTCCGGCACTTTTTATTTTGGGGGTTTAGACAGGGGTTTTAAAGGTATACTGCGGTCCAGGACCCGTTTTAGGGCAATGTTTCCGTTCAACTAAAAAAGGTGGTTTAAAAACTCCTATTTCCCCGGCCCAAATTTTTTAAATTTTGGGGGCAGACAGGTTTTTTAAAGGTTTATTCTGCGGGGAAGAACCCATTTAGTTTGTGTCTAGGGTTAAAATAAAAATGGTGGGTTTTAAGATCCTTTTCCCCGGGACTTTTTAATCGGGGGGCAGACATAATTTTTTGGTTTATACTGCGGTTCCGGACAGGTTTAGTCCAAAGTCCGTTTCCCCTAAAAAGGTTTGGTTGGGAAAAACTCCTTTTTCCGGCATTTTTTAAATTTGTGGGTCAGAAAGGTTTTAAAGGGGGATTTCTGCGGGGCCCCGGGCAGGGTTTGTCAAAGTCCAGTTCCACTAAAAAGGGGGGGGGTTGAAAGACTCCTTTTTCCCGGCCCCTTTTTTTTTTTGGGGGGTTTAGGAAAAAAGGTTTAAAAGGTAATTTCTGCGGTTTCCCGGGGCCGTTCTAGTCAAAAGTGCAGTTCAATTTAAAAAGGTGGTTGAAAGACTCCTTTTTCGGGGGACTTTTTTAAACTGGGGTCAGGGCCCGGTTTTTAAAGGGCATGCTGCGGTCCGGACGGGGGGGTTTTTCATGTCCCGTTCCCCCTTTAAAAAGGTGGTTTTAAAAAACTCCTATTTTTCCCGGGACTTTTTTAATTTGTGGGGGCAGACAGGTTTTATGGGGCTTCTGTGGTCCCGGACAGTTTTTTGTTAGTGTTAGTTAACAAAATTTGGTTTGGGTTTAAAAAACCCCCTTTTCCCGGCACTTTTTTTAAACTGGGGGTCAGACAAAGGGTTTTAAAGGTCATACTGCGGGGCCAGGGGCGGTATAGCATTTTCCCGTTCAACTAAAAAAAGGTGGTTTTAAAGACTCCTTTTTTTCCCGGGACTTTTTAATTTGGGGTTCATGCAGGTTTGGGGTCATGCTGCGTTCCAGGGCAGGGGATATTCAATGTCCAGTTCAAATAAAATTTGGGGGTTGAAAGACTCCTTTTTTCCGGCCCCTTTTTAATCTGTGGGTCCCGAAAGGGTTTAAGGGTCATTTCTGGGGGTCCAGGGAAAGGGTTTTTTCAATGTCCGTTCCCAAATAAAATGGTTTGGGTTTAAAAGGGCTATTTCTTCCGGCACTTTTTTTAAACTGTGGGTCCCTGCAGGGTTTTTAGGGGTTTTGCTGGTTCCCGGACAGGGATATTCCATGGGCCAGTTAAAATAAAAAAAAAAAGGGTTAAAAAAAAAACTTTCCTTCTGGCCCCCTTTTTAAAATTTTTGGGGGGGATGCAGGGTTTTTGGGTCATTTCTGTGGGACCAAAAAAGGGATGTGATTTGGGGTGTGAAATTTTTTTCGTGGGGTTTTATAGCCTAAATGTTGTGCCCAGATGTAGCAGGTTCCCCTTTTGGGCTGTTTTTGGCTGTTTTAAATTAAAAGCTTCTCCAGCCCCGTTTTTGGGGGTAAGAATGAAGGTGTTGTTGCTTTTCCCGTTGGATTTAAAAAGGTTTATCGTCATAAAAACGACTGCTCACTATCGAAAAACCTTATCGATGGTGGGCCGGGCTACGACTATGCCGATGTCGATAGCCAAGTAATCGGCTCCCAACTCTAATCCAGATGGAGGGTTTTGAAAAACCCCCAAATGAAAACCAAACTGCCCTTAAAAAAAAGGGGAAAAATTTTTCCCCTTTGATATCAAGTGGGATCCCGACATTCTAAACAATTAATTTTACTTTAAATGCAATGTTATTTTATTCTCTGTAATTACCTAGGCCTATTTTGAAGCTCTCACTTGCTTCTGTTGTGACCAGCTACTGAGACAGCTATTCCACAGATTCACAATTCTATTGGGAAAGAAGGCTTGATACTGTCACGTTTATGGCCCCCAAAGCCCGGGAAAAGTCCCGGGAGAGGGGATCCTCAGGGCCCACCGCGGGCGCAGATGGAGAGTGCAAGGTGGGGACCCAAGGCGGACGGTGGAGGATTTAAAAAGAGCTTTAGTTGTTAGACGGAAGAAAAGTCCAGGGGGTTTTATAAAAGAATAAAAAAAAGCAGCAGGAATCAGCAGTGAGGGAAAATGGAGGGGCAGTACATCAGGAGGGCAGAGTGCAACGGGTTTTGCGTTTTTGGGCAGCGTGGGGTTTTTAAAGGCCCGAGCTACAACAGGGCACAGTGGAAAACCCAAAGGGGTTAAAAAACCGAGCAAGGGGTTCAAACAGCGGGGTCAGCTCTTTGGGGAAAAACACCCAAAAAACTGACCCTTTTTCCAGGGAGGAAGTTCCTTATGAAGGAAAAGGGGTCAGAGGCCAACCCGGCAGGAAACAGGGGGCACTGTGTGCATAAAAATTTTCCCCGGGTGGGGGCGGGGCCCCCATGGGGTGCACACACATTCTGGGGGGGTGCCACAGAGGAACCCGACATTTTTTGGAAGCAAGGGGGCCAGGGGGGGGGTAGCGTTGGGGCAGAAGCGGGTTTTTGAAGGGAAACTGCCCCTTTTAAGGGCCCCGGGGGAAAAGGGGGGCCCCAGGGGGGGAGGCATGGGCCAAAAGGTTTTAAGGCCCGGGCCGCGGGCAATCCGTGCAGATTCCCAAAAATAAAACCCCCACAGGTTTAAAACTCCCGTTTTCCTTCCCCTTGCACCTTGATGCTTTTCACCTTTTTGAATTTTTTTTTGTTGTTGGTACAATATTTCCGAAAAAGAGACCCCCCCCTTTTTTTTTGCCAGGGCCCCTTCTTGGTAAGAAACCGCCCCGTGTGCAGCATAAACTTCCCTCTGTTGTGTCCGCCTACATAAACTTTTACTTTTAAAGGGAAATAATCTAAGGGGAAAAGAAGGGACGCAAGGGAAACAAGGCCCAAAAACAGTATTTTTTATATGGCACCCTTTCCCAAATTTTTTGGCCCCCTGGAGATTTTTTGACATTGTTAAATGTTATACTTTTTCTCTAAACTTGGTGAATTGATTGACTGAAGGATAAGAAAAAGAATTTGCTTCCCCCCTGTAATTATGAATGCAAATTGCATTTGTTCTTATAATTAGTTGTGCAAAACAATTAATGAACAAAAGAAAGAATCCAATAACTTTTAGGGCTAATTTGACCCTTCACGGAGGCTGTCTTTATCCCTATTTCTATCGATTCCTTTGTACATTTCCTTCACTAATCCAAAATTTTAAATTTGGGGTTTTTTCATTAAAAAAGGAGTTGTGCTTTCTACTGTTTTGAATTGCCCGGTGTGCATGTTTTTTGGGCTAATGAAGAAATAATTTAACCCCTTCCAAAAAGTTATTAAGCTTTTGATTGTTAAAAAGTGGGAAAGCAAGGGTTTTTTTTGATTAGTTTTATATAATATTATTGTTTAATTTCAGAGCCCCTGATCTCTTTGATGAAGGGGTTTAAAAAGGGGGTTTCCGAATTTTACATTTGTGGCCCGGCCTTTGGGGTAGGCAATTTTGTGATACCCGCCGGGGGTCCCTCCAGAAAAACCCCCAGTTAAAAGAATGAAAAAGGGTTTATGTTTGGTTTCTTTAGAGTTTATTCCAGTCAGTAAAAAATTGGTTTTACCCCCTATTTTACCAGGAGGCTGGTGCCGGTATTAAATTTGTTTCCCGCACTATTAAATTTTGTTTTCTCCCTTTGTGGTTTGGATAAGGGAAAAAGCCCCAACCTATAGCTTTTTGGGGAAAAAGCCTAAAAAAAAAACCCAAAAAATTTTGGGGTAAATTGCCCTGGGTTCAAAGGGGCCCCCCTTTAAGAAAATTTCGGGGGCCCCCACCCCTAAAGGCCTGGGGGCCCCCCGTCTAAAAACCCCCCCCTATTAACCCCCCCCCCCCAAAAACCCCCCCATTGCTCCCCCCCCCACCAACCACGCCCAAACAACCCCCGGTTAACCCAAAAACCCCCGAAAAAAAATGCAATGGCGGCATTGTGTTTGGATTTAGTTCTTGTTGAATTTTACAACATTCAGTTTATCTATATTTTGTGGGTCAGTACATATACTAGGGCCAGCAAATACCACTGCATGATCACCACATGTCACCACTGTAATGTTACTGACCAAACCAGCATACCAAGACCAATATAACCAAACAAAAGACCAAATAATACCGCCACATATCACTACTTATGGTGACTAATATCACTATAATGTAACTGACTAAACCAGTATACTAAGGCCGATATCACCAATAACAACAATATACAAAGATAAAGTAATACTGCAACATCATCACCACATATCTCCACCATAAAGATGTAGAATAATGCCACAATATATGTTGGCGCTATGCGGAATATGTTGGCGCTATATAAATAAAGATTATTATTATTATTATTTTATTATTATTATTATTATTATTATTAATACTGTTACTGAATATAATCCAATACAATAACACCAATATTACCACCATACAGTGACATGTATGAAAACTGTCTAGGTCTAAATCTCTCGCTATTTTCTTTGTTGCCCATAGCAAACAATTAGAGCGCCCTTCTCATTTTTCAGAGCACTATATGAAATGAAAGAGATGCTCTGACTGGTTGCTATGGGCAACAAAGAAAGTCCTACATCTAGACAGTTTTCATACATGTGGCAGATATAAGTTAACACAGCACAGTTACATTTAGGGCCTCACAGGTGACATCTGATAAGTCGTTCACATTCCCTTTTCTTCTCCATCCGGTCCTGGCCACCATGAGGATTTCTCCCGGCCACGACTCGTCCCTGCAGAATTTACAACACAAACACCTGAGACTGCTCACTTTATCATAACCCCACCGGTACCCACCCCGAATGTACAAACTCCCCATCCATATGGCCCCAAATTGTAATAATTACCCCTTTGGTGCACTGGTTGTTAGTTTTATAGGATGAAGGAAAGCCATGCCGTAGCAACACAAAGTCCAGCGAGACCTCCGCAATCAGTAAAAAAGTGTTCTGTGTTTTATTAGATCCAAAGAATTAAAATCCAAATAACATTATTCAAATGATGTATCGCATCTGTCGACGCGTTTCGGAACATTAGCTCCTTATTCATGACCTAACAAACCGAATAGCAAACGCCATTTAAGTATGTGAATACAGATCACATGATACAATCACATGATAAACTCACGTGATAGACTCGTGTGATCTAGCTAACATATATATAAAACAAAATAACATTTAAAACCAATACTCGGATACATCAAAGAATATTAATAATGACACATTATATCGTACCTTTTGTTTAGACCTAGCGGACATCTCGTACCCAATCTAAAAATCCACCATGCCTCTCGTGCAAGTAGTTTTCTTCTGTGGTCACCACCTCTTTCTGGTCTAATAACCCTTTCTATGCCTTGTATTCTAAAGCTAGATGTATCACCATTGTGCGCTTCAATGACATGTCTGGTAGCCATAGAAATACCCACTTGCAAAGGTTTTTGTGTATCCGATAGGTGTCTGCGTATACGCACTTTCAGTGGAGTGGAGGTGCAACCCACATATTGAACTTTACATTTATAACATGTTATTAAATAGACTACAAATCTCGTGTTACAATTAATATATGAGGTCATTTGAAAAGTTTCATTTTTTGAAATAGATACAATCCATATAATTACATGTTATGCATTGTGTATTTCCGCATTTATATGATCTATATGTGGATAGCCAATTAAATTTGCTGTTATTTTGGCTCGAAGAAAAATAGCTAGGGGATAAAAATGAAATTTTTTATATCATTAAAAAATATCTTCCCTTACTTATGGGCAACATTAATTTTGTAGCTAGAAAAGGTCAATCATTAGGATCCTTATTATCCCCTAGCTATTTTTCATCCCTGTGCATTCCCAGGACCTCTTCACCGCCTTTCATTTGCATGTGTGTTCTCATCTGCGACCTGGGCGAGACAGAATGCTTCCCCGACCAGTAAACAAACTCCGTTGCTAAGCACAAGTAATCCAGCCCATTCTCTAAAACCATAGCACTTTACTAATGGTAACCAAGGGTGTACATCCTTAGATTTTTGGTCCCTACATTTTCAACTATGATCTTCGTAGCGAGACAACCCCTTTAAGTAACCACAAGATCCCAGATATGTAACATTAAGCTCTTCACTGCTGTACTCTAGGGATCTTAGCCCCTTCCCTGCCCTATATCCCCAGGGATTGTTACATTAACCTCCTTCCTGCTAAAGGGATTTTTACATTAACTATGTCACTGCCCTAAACCACCAAGGATCTTTAAATGAACCCTTTCACTGCCTTAGACCACCAAGAATGCTTGCATTTACCCTTTCACTGCCCTAGAGCACCAGGAATCCATACATTAAAGCCTACAGTACCCTTTACTCCCACATAACCCTTCAATGTCCAAGATCGCCAGGTATCTAATATTAACCAATCCACTACTCTTTACTAGAGACTCATACATTAACTCCCTTACTGCTTTAAACCACCAGTTTGCAGTATTAACCCTTCCAATACTCTCCACCAGGGATCCATGATTAACTCACTCACTGCCCTAGACCATCAAGCATCCTTACGCCTCTTCTGGATCATATTTGGGTTATTTCAATGCAGTATACACACTATTTTGCAGACATAAAAGCCTGGTCTACTATTCATCCAGTACATAAAGTTTATACTGCCATAATGTAGAGCAAATATGTCTGCTCTCTCCTTTTCTCTATCTGCTCTTTTTTCACCAAATTTTAAAATCCTTTACAAACACTGAGACTGTCATGAAGAGCAAGGTCCAAACCATGACCCAAACCAAACCCCCATTATACCCATATGAAGCTGTCCGCTATTTTCTGGTAGGAAAGGTGGAAAATTTAGCTATACATGCAGCAGTGCCTGGTACCACATGGCAGTATTATTATTTTTATTATTATTTATTTTATAGCGCCATTGATTCCAGGGCACTGTGCATTCAGGGGGTTACATACATAACATATGTAAAAAAATTACAATAGTGACAATCTGTGACTAACAACAGGTACAGATGGAGAGAGGACCCCGCCCGCGAAGGCTTTCAGTCTACAAGGAAGGAGGAGAGAGACAGAAGGTGAGGGACATACATGTTTGTGGAGGGTGTAGTGACAGAAGGGGTACTATAGTTTATAGGCTATCCTGAAGAGATGGGTTTTCAGGTTGCTTTTGAAGCTGGTGAAAGTGGTGGAGAGTCTGATGTGTTGGGGGAGTGAGTTCCAGAGTGTGGGGGAAGCACAGGAGAAGTCTTGGAGACAGTTATGTGAGGAGAACAGAGAAGAAGGTCCTGCGAGGAGCGGAAATTGCATGAGGGGAGGTATCTGGAGATTAAAGCGGAGATGTATGGTGGGGAGAGGTTATGGAGAGCCTTGTAAGTCATGGTCAGTAACTTGAAATGAATGCTCCGGGCAATGGGTAGCCAGTGCAGGGATTGGCAGAGAGGAGAGAAAGAGGAGAAGCGAGGAGAGAGGTGAATAAGATGGGCAGCAGAGTTGAGGATGGATTGAAGGGGAGCAAGAGTGCTAGACGGGAGGCCACAGAGAGGGATGTTGCAGTAGTCTAGGCAGGAGATGACAAGAGCTTGGACCTGCATTTTTGTAATGACAGGGTTAAGGAATGAGCGGATTTTTAAAATATTTTTCTGCTTGAGGCGGCAGGCAGAGGTGAGCATTTGGAGGTGGGGTATGAGGGACAATACGGCGTCAAGTGTCCCAAGGCAGCGGACTTGCGGGACCGGTGAGAGTGTAGAGAAATTGACTGTAATAGAGAGATCAGGTGGAGGGATGGAGAGGGACAGTGGGAAGATGATGAATTCAGTTCTCTCTACATTAAGTTTTATGAGACGGGAGGAGAAGAAAGAAGATATGGACGACAGGCAGTCTGGGATCTTGAACAGTAGAGACTTAATGTCTGGGCTGGAGATGTAAAGTTGTGTGTCATCAGCATGCAGGTGGTATTGAAAGCCATGTGATGCTATGAGCTGAGCCAGACCAAAAGTGTAGATAGAGAAGATTAAGGGACCCAGGACTGACCCCTGAGGGACACCAACAGAGAGGTCGAGAGGAGGAGGTGGTGTGGGAGTAAGAGACACTGAATGTCCGATCAATGAGGTACGAGGAGATCCAGGAAAGGGCCAAGTCCGTGATTCCGAGAGAGGAGAGGATGTGTAGCAGGAGGGAATGGTCAACAGTGTCAAAGGCAGAGGACAGGTCTAAGAGGAGGAGCACAGAGTAGTGGCATGAGGCTTTAGCAGTGACTAGTAAATTACACTGTGCTGCCCATGAAGCTATGTCTGGCTAAGCAGCTCAACCTAGGTACTCTACACTTGAATGGCACAGAGTCAGATGATCATATAAGGTACTGTGCCAGGTATTGTAGAGAAGAAGCCATGATGCTCTAGTACCTCCTTTTGTTGGCCTTTCCTAAGCAAAGACCATCAATGTATATTGCCAACAAAAACCTTAAAATTAGCATCAAATAATTGAAGAAGACTAACAATAAACTACCTGTTTCTAGCTCAATAATATAATATATTGTGGAGCAGAATACCCAACAATTAAGGTTTTTTTTTTTAAATTAAAAACCTTGTTGTAATTGTATATTTTTGTTCTTATTCCTTAGTGTTACCTACTGTTATATTTAGGGCCACATGTATGAAAACTGTCTAGGTCAAAAACTCACTTTGTTTCCCATTTCAACCAATCAGAGCGCCCCTTTAATTTCATAAAGTGCTCTGGAACAATGAAAGGGGCGCTTTGATTGGTTGCTATGGGCAACAAAGTGAGTTTTAGACCTAGACAGTTTTAATACATGTGGCCCTTAAATTCTATATATTTTTCTATAACCTAGTCTATGATGTAATCAAAGTATTTAGAATACATTATAATCTAGCATTTGCCATATTCCATTGGTGCTGAATTGAAGGAATATTACTACATCTAGGCTATATACACCTATATTTTTCAAAGATAAGGCAGTAGATATAAGAGACAAGGCAATAAATAAGCATTTGTATCCTTGTCAGAGGGAGACACTATTAGAACAGCAGTTGATGTGGAAGCCTCGGGCTAAGTTATATGCATGTCTTGAGAGGTGAACATTTAGGTTGCATTTGAAAGTCTATATCGTTGGACAGTGGTGGTTGGTGAAAGATAGATAATTGCAAGCAAGACTTGAGAGAAATCTTTGATTTGAAATTAGGTAGAAAAGAGGAAGACCCTGGCCATCTCTTGGGTACCAGCAGTAAGCTTCCTCTTTTTCCCTTCATGTTAGATTCTATTGATTCATAAATTATTTAATTGAATGTTTGTATTTGCAGGGGATACAGCTCACCCATCATGCTTTGCCTTGAAATTACACCTAAAAGTAAGAAGAAAATGAAAAATAATCCTGACATATTTTCATGTTTTTTGCATTAGTCACTGAGCTCTTTTTGCAAGAAAAGGTGTTACAATGATTTTTTTAAGGCATAATTCTCATTTTATACCATTAGCAATGCTACACCTGCATGAAAAAAGCAATATTTCTGTCCCTCAGTCCGCAATTAACCCTCATAAACTGACATTCAAAAAAACCCTTTAGGTCCCTATGAAATAGGGACCATTGAAATAGGGATGGTCATTACTTTCATCAGTATCTGTCTCATATGAAGCTCACAATGAAGTTTCTCAACTACAGCAGGGACATAAACAACCAAAAGCAAAATTAGAGATATGGCCCCACTTATCACCTGCAGCAGCAAGTTAAAAATATGGAAAGAGTAATGATAACTTTATTCTCTGTAATGCTAGGGATAATGCACACAGTGATGTCAAAACAGTATAGAAATAATGCTCATGTCATAGTACAGAGAGCATCTACACAGTGAAATTACAGCAAAACAAATATACAAACAGTGATGTCAAAGTACATGAATAATGCACATGATGATATCATAGCACAGAAATGATTTACACATTGAAAGGTCAACATGTGTTACCAATGGCAGTAATGCCATTTCATCTTCTCCTGCTTACTAGGTTGGTGGAGTCAGCTGTATGAAACTGCCTCAAACAACTCTCAGGACCATCAGCTGACCACGCGGCACATGTAAGCTCAATTATTGGGAATGGTTCATTGCTAGCCCTCTATAAAGCTGAGCCTCACTTGGCAGCAGAGTATATTGTGCTGAGAACTTGTGTCTTGTGAGCTACTTGCATTCTGTTTCTAGCATTCAGTCCTATTTTGGTTCGTTTTATGTGACTAATTAGATAGAGCCCTGCTTGTATTCAGTTCTCTGCTGCTTTTGTTCTTTCCTGTGTCAGTTTTTCAGTGTATTCTATTCCTGAGCTCTCTTTGGTAGTTCGGTGCGGTTTTGATCAAGGTTAGTATAGTGCCAGGAGGTCTAGTGGCTATAATGTGAGGTGAGGATGTAGGACGACATGTGAGACTTTTGGCGCCCAGGCGCCATTTTTTTGTAGCTTAGAATGCGCCTGAATCTACGAACCTGTCTACTGCGGGTCATAGATTTAGCAATTTCTAGCTACAAAGCGACACTTCTGGCTCAGGTAAACCCCTTTTAAAGTGCTCTACCTGTTCCAGCAGTAATGCGCCTGGATTTGCTGTACTGAAGCTATAAATCTACACAAACAAGACTCCAAAATACATTGGACCAGGTGGTGTATAAACACACAATATCATCAAAGAAAATCAGCGGGTAATATCACTTTAAGAATACTACACTAAACCAAAAGAAAAAAGGATTCCCAAACAAATAAAAATATACAAATCTTTATTCATAATTATTCTAAAATACAAGGAAATAATTACAAAAAGACATACATCAAAAAGAATAACAATAAGGACTTTTTTGTTACATTGCAACTTTGAGATTTTTTACTATATGTCTTGGTTGTAACTATATGACACTTATGTAATCATGTCTAGTAACAATTTATTAGCTATATTTATTAATTATTAGTGATTCTGCTTGTTTTTTTGTCCTGTTGCTTGTTAGTTTGTCGTCCTTATTGTTATTCTTTTTGATGTATGTCTTTTTGTAATTTTTTCCTTGTATTTTAGAATAATTATGCATAAAGATTTGTATATTTTTATTTGTTTGGGTATTGAATCCTTTATTTCTTTTGGTTTAGTGAAGCTATAAATCTGTAGATTCGTACTGTTGTAGTGCGACACGCCTCCAGCACACCACCTATCTCAGGTGCATTACAGAGCGCCCGGGGCACTTTGTAATGCCCCTGATATTGGAGTGCGCCTGGTTACAAATAGCGTGAACGGGGCTCTTTAGGCTGAACAGACTTCTGGCACAGCCCCGTTCATACATGTCACCCTTAGTGCAGAATCAACCTCAAGAACTGACATGTCAGTTCTTTGTCAGCTCAGAAGATTACGCCCCGCAATAACGCCGTGTGACCAGGGGCGGGGCGGGAGCGGGGCCGGGAGCGAGGAGTCTGCACCTTGCCGGCCCATAGACTATCATTACTAGCGGCGCGTATACGCCGCTAGTAAATGATGTGTCACTTATCTCCCCCCGCGGCGTATTGTGCGAGCAGGGAGAGGAGGCGTAATCCATAGTTCTCTATGAGAACTGTGGATTACCGTAATGCCTGGGCCGTATTTCAGCCCGTAATTTGCGCAGTACACCGCGAATTACGGGCTGAAATATGTGCCCAAATAAGCCGTGTGAACATGGCCTTAGGAGTAGCAGATAATTTGAAGGTGAAATTACAGTCAGGTGTTTTCAATCAATAAGATGACAATCAGGTGTGAGTGGGCAACAAGTTGTATTAAAAGAACAGGGATCTGTCAAAGTTTGATCTTTTCTAAAGCTTTTTGGTTTAAATAAGAATTATGGGCCACATGCATGAAAATTGTCTAGGTCTAAAATTCAATAGCAAACCAATCAGAACACCCTTTTCATTTCATATAGTGCTCTGGAAAAATGAGAGGGGCGCTCTTATTGGTTGCTAGGACAACAAAATGAATTTTAGACCTAGACAGTTTTCATACATGTGACCCTATGTTTGTAGAATGGAAAACACTGCATATCATTGATAAAACCTCATACCATCTGTAATACACAGTGGTTTGGGCTTGTTCTTAAAGCATCTAGACCAGAACGGCTTGCCATCATACATTCTGACTTATACCACCAGGGTCTAAAGAAAAGTGTCAGGACATCTGCCCATGAACTGAATCTCAAGATAACTTGGGTCATGAACTAAACTAGCAACCCTAAGCACACAAGTTGCTCTACCAAAGAATGTTTAGAATAAAGTTAAAGTTTTGGAATGGTCAAATCAAAGTCCTGACCTTAATGTAATAGAAATGCTGTGGAAGGACCTGAAAGGGGTTTTACCATAAAGTCAAAATTGACGTGGGAAGCTTGCAAATAAAATAATAAAGCTTTTCACCATTCATTATTATTAGAAATGTTGTACAGTTTTTGTTTTAGCTGCTCCCTTAGTGTACAGCTCATCTCTAAGAAATACGACCAGTGACGATAGCTCCTTAGTTCTGGTCGCACATGCTCAGACATCCCCTCTCCTCTCAGGCAGCTAGTGTCAGTGTCTTCCCTGCCTAGTAATCACACATTCACTGCTGTTCGAGGGTTAAATAAACCCCAGGTGCTGTCATTCTAATCATGTCTTCTGTACTCCTTAGTAATTACTCAAACAGTGCAAATAAATAAAAAGAAAAAATAAATAAATCTCAATCAGGTATATGCATTGAGAAAATAAAAAAGTCCATGTCTGGTTCCTGCAGGGATTTGAACCTAGGACCCCTATGCTTAAAAGCAGAAGTGCTAAGCACTCAGCCAAATTGCAGCTACTCCCAGCTGTTGGACTAGAGGGAGCACGCTGTGGGGAAAGGCAGGGTGACGTCAAGCCTGCTGGGTAACATGATTTGCAGTTCAGTCAAATCATGCATGCCCCCTGTTGAGTTCATTGAAAGTTGAAGCTGGAAAAAACAGGCATGAAATGCCTTTGTGGTAAAACCCATTTTAGCAAGCAGTTCATAGGATGAAACCCACCAACATTACAAAGTTGAAGCTGTTTTGTACAGAGGAATGGGCTAAAATTCCTCCAAGCTGATGAGGAGGACTAAACAATAATTATCGGAAATATGTGGCTGCAGTTGTTGCTGCACAAGTGAGTGGATATTGAAAGCAAAGGTTCTCAAACTTTTGCCAGTCACAGATCTGTTATATTGGATAATTTTCCTCAATAAATAAGTAACAAGGTCTAGTATTTTTGTTTGATTTTGTTCTCTTTACCTAGTTTTAGGATTTGTGTGAAATTCTGACGTAGATTTGGGTCAAATCCGTATAAATTTTAATAATATTGTAATATTAAAAGGGTTGTGTGCTTTGGACAAAATCTTTGTTTTGCTGAGAACAGGTTGTCCTACTAGTGTGACCCCCAACAATCAGCAGTGATCTGTTTAACATCCCAGCAACTGGTGTTCAGTTTTCCTGCAGCACTACCACAGGGAAAAAGTAGTATTACACTGTTTCCATTTAAATCAATATACTGGGTCCTATAGAGTAAAAGACTCTGGGGCAGATTTATCAGGGCAGTAGCGGCAGAATTCTGTCTCAATTTGCGCCAAAAACCAGCTTTTACTATCTGTTTAAGACAGTTTCAGACGCTTCTGCGCCTCGTTCGACAAAGGGGCTTGGCTTCATAAAAAGGGGCATGGTTTAACGAGAAGGGGCGGGACTTAAATGCGACCAAAAATGCGACAGAATTTTGTCGCAGTTTCTGGCGTAAAAGTAAGCCAACTTAATTGTGGTACAAACTTAGACTAGACAGTTCTAATCTGTGCCAGATTTATCAACACTATGATAAATGTGGCGCATTATAAGACTGTCTAGTCTAACTTTACACTGTCTAAAAGTAAGACAGTATTGATAAATCTGCCCCCCTATGTACAGATTCTCTTTGTTCTGTATAATACTGTATATAAGGGGGGCCCATTATTAACTAACAATTCCCTAAAAGTATATTTGAAAAGTGGTTGCTAGACCAAACAACTGCAAAGTTAATGCCATTGAAGTGATTTTAAGGGTTTTTTGTTTTTTCTAGTGTTCCAGTGTTTTTTCAGTACCTACAAGAGAGAGCGCTGGTTGGAAACATATCAGGAGATGCAAATCTCTGTCATGCTTTGTGTACTACATGAAGTCTTCTTGCTCAGCATTCTGCATGCAGCTCCCTATATGAGACAAAGCGATGGTCCACAGAATGCTGTAACTAATTTGCTTGAGGCAAAAGAACAGCTCTCCCTAGAATGACATCAAACTGGAGATCTGTGATCAGCAAGCTGTTTAGAAATGAAGCAAATGCACAATGAGTTTCCTATGAATTGGTGATAAGCGCTTGCACCGTTTATCTTGATTATTTGCTTTGTAGGCATAAATGTGTTGATGTAGCAATGCGCTTGATACAGGAATGGGCAAACTTTGGTGCTCCAGCTGTTACTTTGCTGCTGAATGATTACCATGGGGAAAGTGGTTTATCTACAGCTGGCTTGCCAACGTTTTCATGCCATAGGGACCTATATATCAAAAGCTTAGATTTCATTTTAGGGCAATTTTCGGGAGAAAAATTATGTTGTGGCTTAGCTTCTTTACAAATCAGGATAAATAGTTCACTTCTGAGCTACATACTTACAATGTTATGAACTGTCTAGGGCAGCGCATCATAAGATTTTAGAAAAACTCTACGAAACTAAGCAAGATGCTTGTTGCTCCCACCTTTGTCTGCTTCTATACTGCACTTACCTTCACCCACCTTCAATGTAGCAGTAGTATCTGTGAATTTGATGGGGGTACATAAGAGTTATCTGCAATAAGTCAGATTGGCGAGAGACAACACTATTTATATAGGAGTAAGAGTCTCAGGGATTGTCATCCACTTTTTTCTTGACTTGTTGCTAGACAGTTACCACCTTGAAAGATGTAAGTGATGTCTTACAAAGACACCTCACAGACGCTAAATATCATGGTAAACTCCAGGATTTACCCTTTAAACAAATATAATCCATTCAGTTTGCATCCAGCCCACAGTAATCAGATGATCGCTGCAGGTTCGGCTCGTCTCACCCCCAGACACAGCTGAAGTTGCTGGGGGAGGCCATGGCCAGACATTTGTATCTGGTATCACATGGCAGCTCTTCTACACAGTGCATGAATAGCCAAAGGCCACCATGGCAGAGACTCTCCTATATGACGTTCACATTCACAAGTGGTGACTGCATCATAGGGGTTACCTCTCATTGAAACAAATATTGTTTTGAAGAAAGACCTGTTATCTAAATGAATTACTATCACTAGAGTTGTGCTTAAGATTCAGGTAGGGCCAGATCGGCTTGGTCCAAATTTTGCTGGCGATGGCAGGAAAATCATCTGACCAATGACAAGCAGTTTCATGAATAGGCGAAAGGAAAAGTATAATTCATTGATTGCATACAGTGTATAATTCATTGATTGCATAGTGTATCATTGATTGCATACAGTGTATCATTCATTAACTACATACAGTGTATCATTCATTGATTGCGTACACGTTATTTTTCCTGTCTGGAAAAAGCCTTTCTTGTGACCAGTGATATCTGGGAATCTTAAAGGGGTTTTCTCACTACAAAGATCATATCTCAGATATGGAGACAGTAAAAATAAGCACTTTTATAATTGGTTTGCATTACCTAAGTCACTTAGTATAGTAGATATGAGCTTTTCTGTGCATCTGTTTTCTATTTCTGCTGTTAGTCGGGAAACGCCCACTTTTCTGTGATTGGCTAGTCGGGACACGCCCCCCGACGGATTCCGCTCCTGTAGACGCCCCCTGCACTGTGATTGGCTGACTGACATTTCATTCAGCCTGTTGGGATACGCCCCGAGACAGGAAACGCCCTAGACACGCCCCCTGTGCTGTGATTGGATAGTCGGGACATGCCCCGACGGATTGTCTGTAGAGCCCCCCTGCACTGTGTTTTGGTGACTGCATTTTCATTCGCCTTTTGGGATACGCCCCCAGACGGAAACGCCCCAGACACGCCCCTGCGCTGTGATTGGCTGCCTGCAACTCTGTGCTTACTCCGTATGAGCTGTTAAAAGCGAAAGTAAAACCGGCTATGTGAGGGGTGCTGGCTGTTATTCTCACAGCTTAGGTGAAGACCTGATAATTAGGGCTGTTTAATCATAGATCCCCCATATAACACAGTCTTATTCCTGTGTTCCCTCCATAAACAGTCATATCCCTCCTGCCTGATAACGAGGGGGGGAGGACATGTGTTTCCCTCACAGTTTTCATCAGAATAGGCGGGTGTTATAACGGGTTATAGCCAGCAGGAGCTTGTGGAGCCGGGGAGATGAAGGCCTGCAGACACAAGAAAAAACAATTCAACAATAAACCCCTTTTAACCTTTCAATTACACTTATACTGAAAGGTTTTTCTAGGGACCCTTTCTTTGAAGAATGTTTTTTTCGGGTCTGGTGGGTTTGCTTTGGTTATGCTTCCTTAAGGGTATCTTTGGGGGGTATCACGAAAAGATACCTAAACAAAACCACTCATAGTCGCATGACCCAATAAAAATAAATAGAGTAAACATAGTCCTTTTTTGGGACACTGCAAAAAAAGCATATACCTGGGAAATAAATAATATTTTTTCCCCTTGATTTCAACGGGTTTTACACCGATTATAGTGGGGTATTCACAGGGTATAATCCCAAAACCCACAAAAGCATAATGCTTGAACCCAGCTTTAAACATGAAAAAGAAAACCCTCAAAACTAAAAACAATCCCGGATGACAACTTAAATGGAGTGTAATGGGAAAAATTAATATTCCGGGACATCATGGTCACAAGAAAATAAAAGTGGTAGTTTTAAACCCAAAAATATAAAGGGACTAGAATTTACCTATGGTGCCGAGATTTCCTGTTCCAAGATTTCAAAAGCTTGGGGGATATGGGATGCACAATTACCCAAATACAAAGAAAAAAAAAGTGTTTGGTGAAAGAGTCAATGTTCTGTTTTCAAACAAAAAAAAAGATCTGCTCAAGCCCATGAATCAGGGGAGATAATTGAAGCCACACCTTTTATGTTTTCTTCACATGATGAAGGAAATGGGGTGCATGGATGAGACAAGTTGGAGGGAGGAAGTTGGGCAAAAAATCCCGGGGCTTGAGGAAAGGGAAAAATCTTTCAAACAAGAAATGCTGCTCTGCTGCAGATAAGGGAGTCTACAGGAAAGGCACAGCTAGGACAGAAAACATCACAGGGAGATGAATAAAGACTCAGACTAGCCATTTGAGGTTTTTTTTTTCCCTCCTTTTTTGTACAACCCCTTTAAAGCTAGAAATTTGAATAGACTTTATCATGTATGCTCTAAAAGAATCTGTAGCCTATCATAGAGCATTTTGACTGCTAGAGAGCAGTGTGTGTGCGCATTGATAACTATTGTTATGACCGTGACTGATCAGGCCTCAGCGCGGTCCTTTGCCCGTTAGAGGCTGTTCTGAATCCGTGTTATGCGTTTCCAGTCTGGACTATTGCTGGACTATGATTGACAGGTTCCCTGCCATCTGCGTGGGTTTTTTGGGTGGTTGTGATTGACAGCTGCCACTCAGTCCATGTTTTGTGTGACTGGATATCAGAGGGCCGGTCCAATCACGCTGTGGACTGGGACTCTGACATCCTGCTTATAGATTACTTTGGGCTAGGTTCTTTGCCTGTGATAGTCCATTTTGGCTTGAACGGATGTGGGTGTTTGCTTTGTCTTTCTTGGTTCTGATTTTTTTTGCTTTTCTTGACCCTTTCCCTTTTTTCCCGACGATTTGGTTTTTTTCTGCATTGTTTTTCTTGCTTTTGTCTCTCTGTCTAACCTTCCCTTTTTTTGGGTTTTTCTGCCCGTCCCTTCTGTGTTGCACCTTACCTAGGTAGGGATTGTCGCCCAGTTGTCGCTGACCACTTAGAGGTCTTAGTGCTCAAGGCCATCTTTTCCATTGTCAAATAGTCAAAAATTGAACGAAGGACTTTGATCACTATATTTCTATTTTGCCTTAGGCAAATTAAACTCTATCAGTTCTCTATCTATAAAAACCTTAAAAAAAAACTTTTATTATGTTAACCTTAACCTCTATAAAACACTATTTAAAAACCTGATTTCTAACCCCACCTTTAAAATTTCTACTTCTAAAGGGAAAGGAATAGCCCTTTTTTTTATCAAATCTGGGGGGAACCCATCTCCAACGGGGAAAACCCTTATATTACAGCAATTTACTAACTCCAGTAAGGGACCCAAAGCCCCCTTTTTGGGCTTTCGTCTTAATCTCATGGAAAAAAAAAATAAAAAAGGGAACCCCTTTGTCAAAACCTCTGCAGCGGGTGATACTTGTAGACTAGGTGGAAATAAAACAATTTAAAATGTCATGCCTGTCCCCCAAAAAACATGTTTCCCAGCTGGATGGCTTCATCAGGGGTTTATAGGTTTCCACGGGGCAGTTGCCAAGCCCAAAGTATAGGGGCCCCCAAAGTGGTGTATTTTGTCCCAGGAATACAAGAAAATTCCCTGGATCACTTGGCGGGCTTTATTTTTTATTTAAAGGGTTGTCTCGCTACAAAGATTAGTTTAAACATGTTGGGAACATAAAAAAAATTTTTCCCCAATTTTATATTGCATTGTTCTTTTTTTTGTTAAGGAGCTACAAGTAATTTGATCACCTTCTGTGTCTCTTTGGCCCCCAAATGCCCGACCTGTGTACTTCTCCCCCCCTGTGTTTGTTCTATTGATAGAAAGGAGTGATGTCATCACACATGTAACAGCCAGAACTCGGGACAGTGAGAGTTTGTTTGTTATCTGTCTTTAAGACAAAAGCCTTTTAATTACTGTTTTTTACAAACTCAAAGTTTTCCTGGTCCTGACAGCATGAGATATATCTAATAAGCAGAAGTCTGAATACACAGAGCTCATTTGCTAATTACAGACAGCTTGACAAGGAACTATTTGTGTGTTTTTAAGTTTTTTAAAACAAATTAAAAACCTGGTGGAAAGGGGGCCCAAGTCTTGTAGGCGCAAAGGGTTTGGTGTCCCAAATAATGGTGTGATAATATGTTGTGCGTGGGGGGGAGGGGGGGGGGGGAAGGAGGCTGGTGGCATGGCCATGTTTGATGACATGTATTTTGCAGGGCCCACTGCAGTGCTATGCCCCGGGGCCCATAATTCTGTTAAGACGGCTCTGGGCGCACTGTCTGTCTGTCCCTGACTTTCCAAGTGTCTGGTTTCTCACACCTATTCTATAAGTGGTGGCAGCATGTCTCTGTGGTGTGTGGACTGTGTTTGTTTTGTGATTTTTGTTCAAATTGCTACCTAAGTGATAGGTGAGTGCAGGGCCGTATTTCCCACTAGGCACCCGTGGGCACATGCCTAGGGCAGCGCCTGTTAGTAGGTGGCATGGCAGCATGAGTTTAATTTTTTTTTTCTGTTTTTTTTTTTTTTTTTTTAATCTTTCCTCCGAGCCCCCCCCTCCCCCTTAACCCCCTAGGGGAGGGGCAAGCGGGAGGGGGGTGGGGGGGGGTCGGGGGTTGCGGGCTGCTAGTCACTTTATCATTGGGTGGCAGCGGGCTTTTCCGACCCGATTCCGTTTTTTGGGGTTTTTTTTTTCCCGGGCCAGAGGACAACGGAGCGCCGGTAGGAATATGCTTCCCCCTTCTTTGCTCCGTTGAAATGACAGACAGCATCAGAAGTTGCCTTGATGTGTTGTTCCTTCAGGGGCACGGTGCGCGTTGGAAAAAGGGGGGGCTGCGCTGCCCCCCCACCTCTCCCCAAAACAGCGCGCCCCGCCAGAAGACGGAAGTGCCGGCCAGGAAGAGAGAGAGGAGCAGCACGCCCTCCCCCTCCTCAGCACGCAAAGGCGGCGCCGAAGAGAAGAAGACAGAGTCCCGCCTGCGGACAGGTAAAGGGGAATCAGAGGGGAGAGGGGGAAGGGGAAAAGAGAGGGGGGGGGGAAGGGAGAGAGGGGGAAGGGGGGGGGGAGAGAGGGGAGGGGGGGGAAGGGGGGGGGGAGGGGGGAAAGGAGAGGGGGGGGGGGGGGGAGGGCGGGGGGGGAAAAGAGGGGGATGGTGGGGGGCTCGTCAGCTACCAAATCTAAAGGGGGGACCTAAACCCCTAAAGGAAGGCCATAATACTCACAATAAAGGGGGCCCCGCTACCCCATCTAAAGGGGGGCCCGATACCCCATATATAAAGGGGGGCCAGGCTACCTAACACCTAAAGGGGGTCCCTGACTACCTCATATATAAAGTGGGCCCTTCTACCTAACATCCAACGGGGAGGGCCTGACTACCTCATATATTTAGGAGTCCAGACTACCTCATATATAAAGGGGACCAGGCTACCTAACATCTAAAGAGGGGCCCTGACTACCTCATATATAAAGGGGGCCCTGCTACCTAACATCTAAAGGGGACCAGGCTACCAAATATCTAAAGGGGGGCCTGGCTACCTAACATCTAAAGGAGGCCCTGCTACCTAACATCTAAAGGAGGGCACTGACTACATAACCTCTAAAGGAGGGCCCTGACTACCTAACCTCTAAAGGTGGTCCCTGACTACCTAACCTCTAAAGGGGGGCCCTGACTACCTAACCTCTAAAGGGGGGCCCTGACTACCTAACCTCTAATGGAGGCCCGGCTACCTAACCTCTAAAGGGGGACCTGACTACCTCATATCTAAAGGAGGGCCCTGCTACCTCATATGTAAAGGAGGGCCTGGCTACCCTTCAATTAGCTTTCTTCTAGAGCCTTTACATGGTTGTAGTGGGTGTGGCTTTTGTAAAGGGGTGTGGCATGATGTAAAAGGGGCGTGGTAATGGGGGCATATTCGGGTTTCGTGCCTAGGGCAGCATGACCTATAAATACAGCCCTGGGTGAGTGCCCGTCTGAATGAGCAGAAATAGGTAAACCTCTTGCAGTCACACAAACCTCATGTGCTAAGAAAGTGTATGTGACAGTGATTGATTGGGAGCATCCAATGCAGACTAGTTGGCTTTCTAAATTTGTGTCCACCCCAATTTCTCTGTGAGCTAAATACATCAGATGCACAAAGCCTCTTTCAGGAATTGTGATTAGGAAACTAATGGATTCACACGATTGTAGAACAATGTAACCTTTGCTGTTATTGTATATGTTATATATATTTTCCTATTTTTATACAAAAGTACATGACATCATTCAAGCGTTTGCTTCTAAAATACTGCTTACCATAGAGCTCTGCTAAACTACAAATCAAGACCTAATGTGAACATATATTATGAGTCAATAGAAACCGTCTGTGCTGGTGACACTGAGCTCCTTCAAGAATCTAAAGATCTCACTTTCCAGATGCAGAAAAGCCTCGGAGCAAATAGTAATCATAAGGGGAGATTTTGCTGTCTTGATGAATCAAGTAAAAAAAAGGTCTGTGCTAGGAAATCAGCTAAGTCACATGCATAATAATTGCAAAAAAGTGAGTAGGAATATCACTGAGGCAGTTATTAAAGTTAGAATGCAATATTTAAAAAAAAACAAAAAACTCGTCAGTCCGTCTGGGATGATTGAAAATAGAAAAGACGAAACAAAACTCACCATTTAAACCTGCTGATTCCAGCTCCACAACAGGTCCCCGTGATCCCGGCTGACTGTGTCACATTCATCATGATATCCTGCTGCTATTTACAGCCTACATTGTAGATACACAGTACGTGACTGCTAAGGCCTGTGATGGCTCAGGTCACGTAAAAACCGTTTGTGAATCGGCCTGAAAAAGCAAGTTTAAAAAGTGAGGTTTCTTTTGCTTTTCTTTTCTAACCCCCGATAGACCGATGAGCTTTAGGAAATATATCCCTTTAATATCCATAGTATATTTTGTTTATTTATATAGCAAACTGACAAAGGATTTAGCTAGCTCGCCCTGATCCAAAAAAGCACCACCGACCACCAGGGCACGTACCTCACTCCAAGAACTGTGATGTGCAAGCAAGAAGAATCCAGCTAGGTCAACACAGATGCGGTGGTGAAGTTAAAAATACTTTTCCTTTTTTTCCCCTTTTACGCTAAAAAAAAATACTCATCATGACAGAGATAACATTTTTCTGATTCGTTTCGAGCACTTAGGCTATGACTAAGAGCACTTAGGTGCTCGAAACGCATCAGAGAAATTTTCTCTCTGTCACAATGTGTACTTTTTTATGGCATATAAAATAATTTAAAACATTATTTTACTACATCCACCACATCTGTGCTGACCTCACCAGGTTTTTCAGGTTATTTATATAGCACCATATACAGTATATATTGTGGCATAGTGGCTATATGTAGTTGCCTGTTTCTGCCACTAGGTGGAGATATATATACGAGAGTGGTATATGCAACATGCCACCAAGAATACGTGGCCTTGGTGGAATAGGAGTCGGTCATATGTATTGTCAGCCACACTAAGTGGTGGTCAAAGGTATAAGGTTAGTTTGGCTTTTCAGCCGTTCTTGGGGGTCGGCTCTTATTGGGAGTAGACAATGTGTCGGGTGGGTGTCTACTCCCCATGTTCCAGGCCACATTTTGGATAGGGCTTGGAGTCCTATAAAAGGCTGGGGCCTTCAGGTGTACAGGGGGGGGCGTGGGGGCTGCTGCCTGGATGTGTAGCAGCAGAGGAGCTGAAAAAGGCTCTGGCCCCCAGAGCTTAAGGGAAGCCGAAAGTGTGCGTGTGGGATACATTGCTGGATGCTAGGTCCAGACATTTTGAAAAGAGTCTCTATGTTATGTGAAGTGGCTAGACGGCCTTTGATTTTATTTTGTATGTTTTTTAAGCCTGTATAACCTGTGCCTTAATAAAGCTGGTAGAGGCCAGTGTGAAATGTAAACCTGTGTCTGAGTGCCATTCCGCCTATGAAAGACGACGATTCCGTGAGCGAAAACCCCCAGAGCCGGTCCAAGATGGCGTCCAAACGTGAGTGGAAGCTTACAATATATATATATTCCATAGTAATGTACAGATACTGTTATTTTTCACATTGGTCCCTGTCCCCATTACAGCTCAAAGTCTAAATTCCAGATTAACCTATCAGTATGTTTTTATTCGAGTATTGGGGAAACCAGAGTACCTGGTGGTAACCATTGCAAACAAAAGGAGAATATGTAAACTCCTTGTAGATGTTGTCCTTGGTAGGATTTGAACCCAGAACAGTAGCACTGCAAGACAACTAAGGCACAGTGCTTCCCTGCAGAGTGGAATGGGAAGAAATCTGGGCTGAGCACTGTTTGCTACCCAATTCTTACTTCTGTTTCAGCCTAATAACTTGTATTATTTTGTCATGTAATTGACGTAGAGTGGATGCAGCCATTTTGAATACAACTTACATAAACAAATAGGTTTTCCAGATAGTAAGCACAGCTCTTTCCACTATTCTAACTTTGGGATACAAGCAAGAGACACCCTCTTGTGTCCAGTGTCTCTACAAAGGATAGCCCATAGTCTTCTGATGGTTTGTTTACCAGAGTCTGAGATTGTACGCAACCCTCTAAGTCAGTATTAAAGTATTCATGAGGATAAAAGGGGATGTTAAACAATATTAGTATATTAGGGAATTGTTATACCTGCAGTTTCCTAACTTTGACTCCAATTTCTATGGTCACAAAACTATATTTAAATACAATTTAGTTGAAAGGGTGTTCCCATCAAAGTCTGATAGGTGCAGGTTCCATCTCTGGGACCCATGTCTATTTCGGGAACGACCTCTGAAAGTGTTGGCTCAAAATGGAAAGCTTTGCGCTTGCACATGACGCTCCTTTCTGTGCTATGGCCTATTCCCAAGATAGATGTGGGACCTGCCTCTAACAGACTTTAAAGAGGTTTTGCCACGAGTGGGGAACATATCCGCCACTCACAGCACTGGCTGGAGAGCTGGCCGCGCTTGAACGGTTACTCTCCATTCTATTCTATTCTATTTCCGAGTACAGTCGAGCGGTGCGTTCGGCTCTGCTCGGAACTTCCATAGAGCAGAATGGAGAGTCATGTGCAAATGCAACCGACTCTACAGTCTGCACAGAGGGATTCAAAAGCCTGTTCCCGAGATAGACAATGATGGTATATCCTATTGATATGCCATCATTGTCTATGATGGCAAAACCCTCTTAATAACATATCCTAAATCTAATTTTGTAGGCTTTTTGATAATGGAAGGTGGAGTCACAGTCAGAAAAACTGGACGTATAACTAGTCCTTAGTATGCTAATATTGTTTAACAACCCACACCACCTGTATATTTTGATATGACAGTACAGTCTACAGTGGGACCGCTCCTATAAAGGGATATTCTCATCCCGGACATTTATGGCATATCCATAGGATATGTCATAAAGGTCTGATAGAAGAGAATTCCACCACTGGGACCTACACCTATCTCGAGAAAGTGGGTCCCCTCACCTCAGCCACAGCCACATAGAATGAACAGGTGACTGTACATGGGCATGTCCTTTCACTTCAATGTAAATTTTGAGTAAAGCCAAGTGTATTCGTCTAAACTCTCATTGAAATGAATGGAAAGACACGCACATGCATGACCACCTCTTCATTCACAAATGAGGATGGGATTTAAAGGGACCTCATTCCTCGAGAGGTGCGGGCCCCAGAGGTTCAATCCACGTCCCTCCAGACCTTTCTAGCATGTCCTGTGGATATGCCATATGTGTCTGAAATGGGAACATCCCTTTAACATCCATGTATACACTCTCAATACACTTTTATGATTTCTATTTTTTTCATGCTCTTTTCTATCTAGAACATGTAGCATGCTGCTATCGGTGTTAATGTAACAAGCGTGCCGGCTTCTTTATGTCTTACAATCTAACTGCATCTGTGACCTATGCGGAACAGTGGTGCAGAACATGTAATCACAAGCTCTGGTCACAGAGATAAGTGTGTCTGTATATGGGGAAGGTTACCAAATTTGATAGTGATCACCAAATCCTTACCTTTGATTGATTACCCCCATAGAAGGTTCAGTAAAGCACTAATAACATCCAACTGATTTAGTATCCACTACAGTACTACAAAGATAGTCCAAAAAAACTCCCAAACAAATTTATTTTTCCATTTCAACGCTGTGGAAAGATATTTAGTTTTCCAGCCAAGTCTGTGCTAAAGCTTAATGAGAGGAGCCTGGAGTCACTGAGACAGTAAAAATGCAGCCCCTAGAGGTCTTCACAGCCTAAGGTGATAAACTATTTCTGTTCATCGTTATGTGTCTCGTGTCTGTGTTTGTTTACCTCACCCTAACCCCACTCTTCTGATATCATTACATCCTTTAGGCCAAAGCAGCCAGCTGGCCAAAACGTAATCTTCTCTTCTTTATAAGATGTTCAAATGGAAGTTTACTGGAGATCTATAGAGTCCCACTATAGTAGTCCCCAGTCCCCAGAATAAAAGAGTCACTGCAAGTTCAGCATTTTCTTTCCACAGTGCTGCTCTTACTACCAACAACTGTACATAGTTGCAAGTGGAGCTACTGTATGTGTAAAGATAATGTACAAAAGGGGTACTGAGCTCTAGTCGCACCCCAGCCTCCATCATTCCAGTGGTTAGTGGGAATCCCCAAAGTCTGATCCACAGCACTCAAAATGTTGTTGCACAATAATATAGTGGGAATGCCCTTTCGTCAATGATCAATGATCAGTGAAAGAGAGAGCATGTTGGTCATGGTTTCAGATGAGGTACATTTTGTGTGGACCAATAACTGCTTCAGCAGTGTGCTAAAAAAAACGTATTGACTTGCATTTAGTTGATGACCTTGCTCCCCAAGGTCCACTGTACCCAAACTCATGGCAGCAGAATGACATATTTTTCCCTGTTCCTAATCAAACAGAATCAGAACTGTAGTTTGTGAATCTGATTCAGAAGTCTGAGGAGATTTCCTTGATTTTCTGCGGTGGATTTTCACCTGGCATGCATCAGATTTCGTTGTGATTTTGGATGAGGTTAACCCTATTCAGTCGGGCTAATCCATGACCTGGATACCCAACACAGTTTCTTCACAGAATCCTCAACAATCAGTCCTATCACTTTTTTTCCCACATAGATTTACAATAATCTACAGGGATGGAAATACTACAATACTGGGCCCATAGAAAGCAGTTTAAATGTTTCCTTCTACATGCTAAAAGGCAGGGGTGAAGCTCCTGATATATAGTTACTGACTAGAGGTGTAGTGCTAGGGGTTGTAGCAGTTAAACTTGATACTGGGCCCCTAAGCGAAGGGTCTTCTCTCACCACAGACTGACATGCTCTGTAATAATTGGGCAGCACATTGATGTTTGACTCTGTCCAATCATAGAGAGTACTATGCAGCTGTACAGTTCCTGCACTCATCTCTATTATCAGTGGTGGAAGAAACAGGAAGTGACTGCAGCACAAAGCTGGAGCCTGGATAGATAACTGGTCACAACTTATGTAACACTAACCCCTGCACTGTTCTACACCAGGCTCATTATATTAACCCCAGGGTTGTTTACATCAACCTATCTATTATCCTTCTATAGGTCTACATACATTAACTCCTTTGCTGCCCTAGACCACCAGGGATGCTTACATTAACTACTCCACTGCACTACATCAGGTCTCCTTACACTAAGGCTATGTTCACACGGCTCGCCGGCCCATAGACATTCATTACCAGCGGCGCATGTCACTTATTTCCCCCCGCGGCGTATTCGCCGAGCAGGGAGAGGAGACGTAATGGAACTGTGGATTACCGTAATGACTGGGACGTATTCCAGCCGTAATTTGCGCACTCCGCCGCGTAATTACGGACTGAAATACGTCCAATTTTAAGCCGTGTGAACATAGCCTAACTCCTTCACTGCTCTAGAGAACCCGGTATATGGTTACATTTTCACCTCTGCTGCTCTACACCGAGAATCCTTATATTTAGCTTCTCTCTGCCCTAGAGTACAAGGGTTTTTAAAATGAGCTTTTTTACTGCTCTAGACCACCAAATATCTGTACATTTAGCCAATTTAATGTCCTCGACCAACATAAAGGTATCTGGCTGATTTTCACTGGTTCCCCCCAACAGGTTGTTAAAATAACAGCTGATTTGGAGAAACTGAGGAAAAGCAACATCTGATTTGTTCCCTTCCTTAACTGGGTCCTTAGGATGTGCATATAACAGAACAATCATATCCTACTGGGTGCAAAGGCATCCGCAGCTATGTACCTAGACATTCTTCTTTCCACTCCTATTAACAGGGGGCACTGAGTGTATTAGGCCTCGTTCACACGGCTTATTTCAGAACGTATTTACAACGGATTTCCGATGTAAATACGTTCTGAAATCAGTTGAAAATCAGTTGCAAATAAGTGTCACTAAGTGTGGCACGTATTTGTAACTGATTTCCCGACGGATTCACCACCTACAATGATTGTAGGTGGTGAATCCGTCCGGAAATAAATGACATGTGAATTGTTTTTCTGTCCGGAGTGCCGTCGTCAATCCGCGGCGGCAATCCGGAATGGAACTACGCGTCGTGTGAACGACGAGCCGTATTTTCTATTGAAATCAATAGAAAATAGGCTGTGACTTATTTCGGACGGATTTGCCGACGGATTGACGATCGTCAATCCGTCGGCAAATACGCAGCGAAATAAGCCGTGTGAACGAGGCCTTTTACTTAATTTCTGGGGCACAGTGTTTAGTATAATTAATGTATGAGGTACAGTGTGTATATAATTAAATTCAGAGGGAACAGTGTGTAATTGGGGGTGAGCTCTTGTTTTAGGGGTTGTCGTCTGGGACACCGTAGGGAGCTTGTTTTTGTATAGGGGTCTTTATTTAATAAAAGTATTGTGGTATCATTTTGTCATTATGTGGTGCTAATACATAGTCATGTTCTGGCAGTATTATTTGATCTCTATGTAGTGGCATTATTGGTAACTTTGTCTATTGGTATAGTGGATTTTGTTCAGTAATAGTATGATGGTATGGTTAGATATTTGCTTCTTAATTAGTGGTATTACATGGTAAATGTATTATTTAACTGTGTTATTAAGAAGCACTGGTAAATGTCTGTGGTCAGTGAGACCCCATTTAAAACAATGGAGCCCATATAGTAGCCGTGTGTCTATAAAGTTCTATGTATAAAAGCAAGCTTGAAAATATTGAATCACCAGTAAAATGGTGGAGACTAGAGATGGGCGAATCGATTCTAACGAAGTGGAATTCGTTTAGAATTTCAGGAAAACTTCGGTTCGGAACAAAGTCGAACTTTGGGGTACTTCGGGTGAACGAAGTGTGCTTTTGATTGATAAAATGGCTGCGAGCACATGGCGCTACATGGGGCAATGCACTCTGGGGGAAAGAAGGGCATAGCCTACATGACATGTGCAGAGATGAAGCCAATCAGAGACCGGCGGGATTCTGTGACGTCACTGCACTATGTAAGTCAGGGCGCGACGCCGGGAGCTCATACCGCTCTCACTGGACTGGTCAGGGAAGGTGCTGCCGCGGCTGATAGCTCTTACTGAAGAATTGATTTTTATATAGCGATTTCTGTGGGGTGTCTCAGCTTGTCTCAGAGACTGTTCTCTTAATGTTCTATTTCTAATTTTTTGGGGTATTGGATCTGAAATCCAGTGTGCGTCCAGTGCAGCTGCATATACATTCAATATCCAAGTGGGATCTAAGCCTGTTCCTGTTGTATTCATTTAAAGAAACAGCGTTTTTACAATACAAATACCACATCATTTTTGGCTGCCAATTCTATTGCGCAATTTACATCCAGGGGTTAATTAAAGCGTTGTTTTGCTGGTGTGCTGACCCCAAGAAACCGGTCTTTTTTCAAACGCCAAAAATATATTACATTTTTCCTGTGAGACTAATTCACAAGCAAAAGGGTTAATTATCCACTTTATCTCTTTGTGTGTGGCGTAGAAAACACGCAATTGTAACATGCTACAAAGTTATATTTGGTGCGGCTAAGTTCTTTGGCGCAATTTACCATCCAGGGGTATAATTAAGCGTTGTTTTGCTGGTGTGGCTGACAAAATTAAACCGTTCTTTTTCAACAGCAAAATATATACATTCTTTACTGTAGCCTAATTCATGTCGTAGGTAAGTTTGCCTGTTTGTGCTTTTAATGTAGTAAGTCACACAGTGTTTTAAACGACACATTACAAGTAAATTTTTCCTCGGCCATTTGTGGAGCGCAATTTATATCCAAGGGTTACCCAAGCTTGTTACTGGGTTCATTTGGAGTCAAAAACAGGTGTATATTTTTCATATTCAGATTTTTTAATCATACAGTCGTATGTCACATTTTAGAATCAAAACAGTATGTCAGACGAGAGGTGGCAGGCTCTGCACCCTGCGAGTGGCAGTGGCACAAACATTCCTGGAACAGGCCTCCAGGTCGCAGCACAGCAAAGGGGATGTCGCAGCAGGGTGTAACTCAGTGAGGCCACAACATGCCGCTGTTTCGAGCGGCCGTGTGTTGTTCAGCAACCACCATGGGTTCCTTGATTGGTTGACTAGGTCATCCTCTTCCTCCAGATTGACATCTTACAACCCCAGCCAAAGAGTCGGTGGGAACCTCGACAACAACCTATTAGTTGGCATGGACTGGGAGCGGAGTCAGCGGCCCTCACCTGATCCTCGCCGCCTCTGTCCCATCCGGTTCCCTTCAGCAGAGTTCTCCTATGTAGGTCTGGGGCTCAGCGCCAATATAAGCGCGGATTTGAACAATTTGATGGGGCATTCGCAGTACTTGGCAGCGAAGAAATTGGGCCAATATCGCCTGCTTTTGCAGTAGGCGGGCAAAGTATAGTTGTTTTTGGGGAGAGTGGCATGGGAGGTCATGTTGTGAGAGGTCAAGGCACTCGGTATACCAAGACCGCTGATGAGGGACAGCAGTGACGATGAAAACACAAATTAGATGATGATGTTAGCCGACCGCACTTGGGAGCCGGGTGAGGCAAGGGACTTCATCCACTCGTGGGGTTTTTCAGGAGAAGAGGGCGTCAGCTTGCGCGTCGGCAGCAGCGAAGCAGCAAGGGGGGTCCGTGTGGCCGTTGAGTCAGCAGGATAGCAGAAGTGTCGAGTTCGGGAAGCCAAGCGGCCGATGGGGTAGAATGCCCGCTTCGAGGTCAAGAAAGTAGTGGCACAGTAAGGGCTCAGGGGCAGCGGGCAGCAGTAGTAGTCACTCGTGCGAGAGGTTGGCGGTTAAAATATGATTACTCGGCGGTGTGGCAGTTTTAGCTTAAGTACACCGGAGGAGCCGAATATGGTCTATCGTGATAAATATACGGGCAGAGAAAGTGAACGTGGCAAAGGGAGAGATAACGTTGGCCACCACGGCCCTTGCGTCAACACATGCAGCGTCAACATCTGGTGGCCTGGTAGTAACGTGGTCAGATGTCGGTGGTCCATCTCCGACCGCAGAACAGCAGCGCATCATCGCCCCAGTGGCATCGACAGCCTTTTTGCAGAAGTCAGGCTCCACCACCTCTGGCCAGAGGGAGCTGTTTCTCTTTGACATCATCTCCCGGTCCAGATGCTCCTTTGCTCCACGGATAATCATGGCGCCAGCAGTCGTTCAGCGAGGCGATTGCAAGAGGACAACAGTATGACGGTCCAACCATTTCCTAAGGTGCAGAAGCTGATCGTGCTCCTGTCCAAGTTGTTGGATATTGCAGTCCCTCCCTTTCCAAATGGTGTAGGACCTCTTGCACCATTCAGAGAACTAATGGCTTGTGCGAGCCAAGATGGGAGAGTCCAAGCCGTAATTTCATTTTCCAAAATGGCGTGTGTACCTGCACTTCATAAATTTGTAGAACAGAAGTGGAGTCAACAGTCCGTGAGCTTATCAGGTTGTTCCAAGGTGCTCGCAGCGCGGGCGGAATGTCTGGAGCTGTAACACGGTATCAGGGCCAGTACATGTCCTTTTGGCCTCCACTGGGTGAATGTGCTTCCGGCCCAGGGACACCAACAAACTTGGCCAAGGAGACGACAGCTTTCTCCTCCACGTGTCAAAACTGCCTGCACCTTGCCATTCCACATCCTCCTTCCTACAACCACCACCACCATCTCAGCCTCCACCAGTACTGCTCCATACAATATACCTCATGTGTAGGGGCACAGCGGTGTCACGCATGTTCTACACCTGGCTTGCCTCGGCGAAAACGACGAAGTCACACAGGGGTGAGGAACTGCTCCGGTCATGCAGCAAGAAATCGATGTGTGGCTTTCTCCGCGCCCAACTGCATAATCGGAACCATGTGACGTACAATGGGAGGAACATGGTGTCACCGTGTTCGCACCGAGGAGGGCTTGGTACCAGGCGCCCTGCATGGCGCACGTGTTTCCAAATCTGGTTGTGATAATGGTTCCATGAAGTATCACCACCGATCTTCAGAACATTCTGAAAATGGCCAGGAAAACTGTGCATGCACTTTAAATCCATTCGGACAAGCCAGGAACACCCTCCTCGAGTTGCAGCTGGCCCAGATCGGCCTCACCAACACACTCTGGATATGCGATGTTTCCACGCTGGAAATTCCAGATGCACATGTGGGACAGACTGTAATGAACAGAGACAAGGCCTTTAAGAGTTTTTTTGATGATCCAGGACTGACAGAAGTACTACCCTGTGTAACATTTGATGTCAGCCTGTGGCGAGCTCATTGCGTGACACCTGCCGTTTCGTTGAGGCCATTCGAGGAGGCGAGTTATTTATCAGTGCCAGGACTAACGGGATGAATAACGTTCATTCCAATGCTTCATGTCCTGGATAACAGATGCTGAAAATCTGTCTCGGGCTGGGGACTGGTGCCCTGTCCGTGGCCGACTACATCTCGTGGCCACATGAGTCCGGTGGGGACTTGAATGGAGGAGGAGGAGGAGACATTGGAGCAGAAGCATGTGTCTGGTGAAATGGTGGATTTTCTACCAAGGTGACAAGAGAGGAGAGCAGGGCAAGCTGGAGGAGGTGGGATGGAGGATGAGGAGACGAGCAGATGGGACCCACAAGCTCCGTGGCAGTATTCAGTGGAAAATGGAGGCAGGGAGCCTCGGGAGTCACTTGTGCAGATGGGCCGCAGCATGGCTTATTGCCTGGCTGTGACCAGCCCGATTAGTCAGGCATCCGGCAGAGGGAGTGACTTCTGGCTCTCCACCCTATTGTGGAACCCTCGATACCGGGTCCCAAAATGGGAGCCTTTTTCCCAGCTATTGAGAGGGAAGACAAATCAAATACTATAGGGAAATCCTTCCGTAATCACAGTTGGCCGCTGCCATATGTGCGCATTATCCTCCAACTGACAGGTCTGACCGGGGGGTTCCTCAGGGGCCGTCACGTTATACTGCCGGGCATGCTTGGGGGAAAGGTCGGGGGTTGGAGCAGTACCAGCTCCATCTGTTGTAACCTTAAGTCTGGATGTTCACTGATGAGCAGTCTTCATTCACCCGCCCAGTGAAGGAGGGCAGTCGCCTAGCAGCAGCTGCAGCAGGACCTGGAGCAGTCCCTGAAACCAACAGGTTGTTGGCCTACTTGGACAGGCACTCTGCCCACCTCAGTTAGAAGAACCGCCCTGGTATAGGGCAGCCAAAAACTGGATGTGTGGCCGAACTTGCGAGTTTGCAGTGGAGAAGCTGTCCTGTCCGGCCCGTAGTGTGGCATCAGAGCGGGGTTTGTTCAGTGCGGCGGGGGCATTGTTACCCCCAAGGGGTACCCGCTTGTCCACGGGAAATGTGGAGACTCTGACCTTTGTATCAAGTGAATCAGGCGTGTGGATCGGGACAGGATTCCACACACCAATGCCTTAGGCGTCCACCGTTGAGTTCAAACTACCTGCCTCAGCCACTATTCTGTTGCCGCCACCCGCCTTGATGCCACAATCTGTTGTCAGTTTCTCCATCAGCCTACCACCATCTTTACCAGGGACTGGTATTGCAACCACCTCAACATTCTGTCATTGTGCCACTCTATGGACTCATGCTGTTTCTGCATTTTGGTTGCTGTTGCGGTCACCTCCACACTCGTGTTTGTAATTGTGCCACTCTATGACCTCATGCTGTTTGCTCCTGCCGCTCGTCACCTCAATCTCTGTCATTGTGACCACTATGTGGCCTACCTCCTTTTTTTGCACATCCAGAATGTCATTGTGCCATGTCTGACCTTCATGTGACGCTGTGGCTGCTTGCCGTGTCCTCCACACTGTGTCTTTGTGCCACTGCTGACCTCACTGCTGCTGCCGCCGTGCCTCCACTTTATGTCATTGTGGGCCACTCTGGGGCCTAATACTGTTTTCCCCACCCCCAGAAGTCATTGTGCCATGCCTGACCTCATCTGCTGCCGCCGTGACCTCCGCTCTCATCATTGTCCCACACGTGGCTTCCCCCTGTTTTCCCACCTACAGAATGTCATTGTGCACTTCCCCTGCCCTCTGCTGCTGCTCTTGTACCTCTACACGTGTGATTGGCCACTCTGTGGCCTAATACTGTTTTGCACTCCAATGTCATTGTGCCACTGCTCCCCAAAGCTCCCTGCTGTGGCTGCTGCCGTGCCCTCCACACTGTGTCTTGTGACACTTTCTGCCTCATGCTGCTGCTGTGGCTGCTGCCGTGCCCCCACACTGTGTCATTGTGCCTGCTGACCTCATGCTGCTGCCGCTGTGACCTCCGCTCTCATCATTGTGCCATTCTGTGGCTTACCCTTTTTTTGCCACCCCCGAATTTCATTGTGCCACTGCTGACCTCATGTGCTTTTGGGGGGCCGCCGCCCCCTCCACACTCGTCACTGATTTTTGCCCCTTTACCCTCAGTTGTTTTTTTCCGCTTTTAACGGCATGACTTTACGGGCTACATTCCCCTTAGTTTTTTGTTCGTTTTGCCCCTGAAGTCCCCAGGGGAAAACCAAACCAAGCTCCCTTGCAATTTAGCATGGCACAATGTTTTCGGGGACCCGCAGGCTCTGTGAGCGGAAATAGCTGCTTTTAACGCGATTGGGTGCCAAAAGAATTTTGGAGAAAACGAATTTTGTCGGAAAAATTCGTCGAAGTGACCGAAATGAATTTTTGAAAAAATTCGCCCATCTCTAGGGAGGTGTTCAACCCTCTAGGCAGCGGTTCTAAAACCTGGGGCCCGGGGACCCGGCGGGGGTCAAACGCCCAAAAACACGGGGTCCCCAAAAAGCCGGGGCCGTTCCTAAGCCCGGGCAGGGTGGCCGGCCGGAGGCTGAGGGGGGCCCGCAATGGCTTAAATAGCTGCAGGGAGGACGTTTGTGGCCCCCGTGCCCCCCCTCCCTCAGCTATTTTTCTAGTCGGCGCCCACAGCGTTTCAATTTAGGGGGGGAGGGGGGCAGGGGGCGCCTTTTACTCGCAGCTTGGTGGCCCCCAGTTACGTCCACCGGTTTTTGTGGGGGTGCGTGCGGAGCTGAAAGCGCGCAGTATCACCGCCCACACCAGTATCAATCATCGGGGAACCCCCCTGCCTCTCAGTAGGGAGAACGCTGATAAGTATGGCAGGGTTTTCCTGGCGCAAGGTAATTTAGTGTTAAAACACACACACACACCATGCTATGTAATGTCTGTATGTGGTACAATTTTGTCATTAAGTGTTATTGTACCACACCAGCCATTAAGATATGCACAGGGCCGTTCCTAGGAGCGGGCGGGGCGTGCGATCGCCCGGGCGGGGGGCCCCGGTCCCCGAGGGGGGGCCCGCCTCCTCGCCCGCCCGCGGATCGCCCCTGACTCGCGCGGCTGTTTTAAAACAGTCGCGCAGAGCCACCTGCCCCTGGGGGAGGGGCGGGACAGGTCGTTCCCGTCCCGCCTCCTCCCCGTTGTATGGCGTCATTGAGTCCCCGATACATACACAGCGTCGCAGAGGGGCACAGCTTTCGCCATGCCCCCTGTGACGCTGGGTCTCCTCGGGCACAGCTCTGCCGCCGAGGAGACCCCTGGGGCTGCGGCGCGTGATGAGTCCGCTGTTACACCGCTCACCCACTCCCCCGTCGAAAGCTCCCGGAGCTGGACGTCGGCCGGGGTGGGGTAAGTTTATTTTTGTTATTTTTTAATTACTTACAGGGGGGGGCATTACTGGCTAAAAAGGGGGGGTATCATTGGCTACAAGGGGGGCATCCACTGGCTACAAGGGGGGGCATCATGGCTACGGGAGCATCAGGTCAAGGGGGGGCATCACTGGCTACAAGGGCATCATGACTAAAAGGGGGGCATCACGGGCTACAATGGGGGGCATCACTGGCTAAATGGGGGCATCACTGGTACAGGGGGAAAATGGCAAAAGGGGGGTGCTCACGACTACAAGGGGGGCCTCACTGGCTACAAGGGGCTCACTAGTCGGGGGGCTCAGGCTACATGGGGCATGTACGGGCTCGGGGGGATCACGGGCTAAGGGGGCTGTACTGGCTACAAGGGGCATGTATGGTGCAGGGGGCATAATGGCTACAGGGGGGATCAATGGCTACAGAGGGGCAAAATTGGCTACCGGGGGATCATGGACAGGGTCAAATGGTTAAGAGGGGTCAAGGGCTACAAGGGTGGGACTATGGCCGGGGGGGCTCTACGGGTACAGGGGGGCATCTACTGGCTCGTGGGCATTACTGGCTACAAGGGGGCATCACCGGGCCCAAAGGGGGCAACGGGCTACAGGGGGGGCATCACTGGCTAAGAGGGGCATCAATGGCCAAGGGGCTCATTTGGCCCCCGGGGGGGCATTACTGGCACAGGGGGGCATCTACTGGCTACAGGGGGCATCAGGGCCCCTACAAGGGGGATCACCTGGCACGGGGGATCACTGGCTACAGGGGGGGCATCTACTGGTTACAGAGGGGCATCTACTGGTACAGGGGGCTACTACCTGGCTATGGGGGGCTACTATGTGGCTAACGGGGATTTACATGGTACCATATGATCTTAGAGGTGCATAGATAGGATGGAATTGGTAAAAGTGTGATAAAGGGAGGGTCTAAGAGTTTGTTTTGTAAAATTTTACAGTGAAGAGTCGGGATTTGTGTCATGGGGTCTGGGACAGTGGAGAAGAAGAAGAAGAGAAAAAGAACAACCTTTTTCCGAGACGTCTCCTGTGAGTCCTGATATAACTTTCTGTAATCGCTTTAGTCGCAGAGCCTGGGTTTCGCGGGTATCCACCCCTGTTTTTGGCAATGCCCCGGAAATTTGGGGGTGTTAATGGTTTGTTTCGTTGGGTTAGTTTGTTTTTTTTACATTTGTGGGTATGTGGTATTGGTGGGGGTATTATTCGGTCACTGTGTCTGGGGATGTGTGGTCTTAGCAGGAACTAACATTGGAAAATTTGCTGGGATTCTGGTTCGTGCAGCACTGTTATTTTTTAACTGTATGACTATTATTTTGTGTTTTTTATGTGCACATTGTGGAAGCTTTTTGTATATTTTGGGTTTGGTTTTTGGTGATGCATGTAGCACCATAGTTACAGCGGGGGGGGTTTTTTGGGTCAGCAAATGGGAACTTATTGCGGGGTCACGGCATTAGAAAAAGGGTTGAGAAAACCACTGCTCTATGGATTCATCAGGCTCCTTAAAAAAATTTAAAAACAGATAAATATGTCCCAGTGAGTGTGTATGCATGTACATATGCTTATATGGAGAAATGACTAAAGCAGGTAGATAGGGGTAAAATTAGGGGAAAACATCCCGGGGAAGGGTTTTACTAAAAGATTCAGTACGAGGGGGGTCGATTTTGTGCAGGGGAAATCGCCCTATCCTCTAAATTTCTCAGCTTCTAAAATACACACAGACAAACCAACATCAAGGATTTAGGAGACCATCAGACTTGAACATCTACCTTGGAAATTAGACATCAAGGGCCACATGTATGAAAACTGTCTAGGTCTAAAATTACGTTGTTGCCCATGCAACCAAAAAGAGCGTCCCCTTTTTTTTTCCCCAAAACTATTGAAATGAAAGGGGGGCTTGATGGTTGCTATGGACAAAACGTGCGTTTTTGACCTTGAAGTTTTTAAACCGTGGCCCCAAAAAAAAATGGATCTCCTTAAAACACTGAAAAAATGAACATTCAGAACCCAATGTACTTAAAAAAAAAAATTTTAAAAATTAAAAGGGGGTTTTCCCTTTCTAAAAGATTAGTTTCAAATGTTGGGAACACTAATAAAGGTTTTCCAAAGATATTGCGCTGTTCATTTTTTTTTGTTAAGGAGTCAAAAAGTTTTATCACCTTCTGTGCTTCCTGGTTTCCCAAGTGACCGCCTGGTCTTCTCCCCCCCCCCGGGTTTGTTTTATCTGAAGCGGAAGTGATGTCATCACTAGTCTTGGTAGCCACAACCCTTCGGACAGTGAGAGTTGTTTGTTATCTGATCTTTAGATAAAAAACAGTAATTTTCTGATGTTTTTCTTTAATAAACGTCCCTGGTCCTGAGGCAGGAGATGTGTCTAATTAGCAGAGATCTGAATACACGGAGCTCATATGGTAATTAAAGGCAGCATGACCAGGAAGTGAGAAAGCAAAGCGATTATTTCATTTTGCTCCCATGAACTTTGAGATGAGACAACCCTCTTAAGGTTGCTGTCTGTCTTTCCGGCTGTACTTTTTTCCTTGGTGTAGCTTAAAATGCAAATTTGAACATCATTATTATTTTTTTTTTTTATATAGAGATTGATGCAGAGATCAATCCCCTTTTTTGTACAGTCTAACCCAATGAAAAAAAATTTGACTGCCTGCAACAACCATTAGGTTGAGCTTAGTACATGCTAGATAATACAGCTCCCACTGAAGTCAATAATAAATCCACATGCAGTAAAGTCCCCCCTAGTGGGAATGCAGGCAGCTGTCCTGGAATGTCAGCCTATGGCTGTTTTCTTGAGCTTCCTTCTGTCTCTTTGACCTCTTCTGTTTGTTTTTAACAGCATTTAGGGGCCGTTTACACGGCAGTGGACAAATACCGGCCGGTGAGCGGAGAACAGCCCTCCCATTGAGATGCACATGTTCCGTCTGGAAACCAGACGGAAGATTGTGCATGATCAATGTTTTGTCGCCGGTCTGCCGGCGACAAAACCGCCGTGCAGAAAACCCGTGCAGTAGGGACTGCTGCACGGGTTTTCCATAGAGCACAATTGTGCTCATTTTCGGCCTGTTTTTCAGGCGGTCTGAAAAACCGCAAACCGGCTGAAAAACCGGCCGAAAACCCGTGCAGTGGGGACATGCCCTTAGAGAGATGCTCTTGCAGATTGTAAACTTTCATGGGCAGAGTCCTCTCTCTGTCTGTGCCAGTTGTTCATCATTTATTGTTACCATTGGACTTGTTTGACATGTTTTGTATGTAAAACCCTTTGAATGTAACTAATGGCACTTTAAAATAAATAATAATACTGCTTTACTGCAGCTACATGGACATAGGAGTCTGTGAACAACAGCAGACCCATTGACTTCTACAGGAAAAATTTTAGACATGCTCCATGACCTAGGAAAAAGTCACTGTCCAGGGAGGGGGAGACTATCAGCGACTATCTCCTATTGTGAATGGTGAATCCTGTGTTATTTATATACATTAGGCTACGTCTACATGGCAAAAGTGTTTTACAATCAGTTTTTGATTTTTACTGCATTTTTTTGTGCTGATTTTGCCGTTGGCTTCCAGCCCGGTCCATTAACACTGACTAGTACTATACTCTGCCGTTTTCTGCCGTCTTACAGAACATGTACTAAAATTTTCGAACAGATTTGAAATCCAACCCTAGAAAGTCCGTGCTGTGTAGATTACATCTTGGATTTTCTATTGAGGTTTATGAGAATGATTTACAATTGGATTTTGCGGATTCTAAATACTGAAAATTCAACTGTAAACCAGTGCCGTGTAGACGTAGGCTTCGTGTTACCTTTCAGTGTAATTCTGCCTGCGCTGATGAAGAGAAGATGAAGTGCCAGACTATTATTAGGACTTGTGGCCAAAGTGAAAACTGCAGGATTTCAGGATTTTTTAAGAAAATACATTGATAGTGATATGGGAAATAAAAAAAAAGACATGAAAAAAATTCTTAAAACAAAGTGTTCAACATAAACACAAGAGTTGAACAATAGATAATTTTCTGATGACATATTTCATTTAAATAACCAATTAACACAAAATTGGGCCTAAATATGAAATTATGTACAAAGCAGAATTTAATGAAATGAATAGAAATATGATAAGTGTTTTCATTTTACTATTTTCTCATCTGGAACTGAGGTGCAACACCAGACTCAGATCATGGGCTATAAAGCGGGCTATTTCTAGAATTATTTTTTTAAATCTCTTTACAGTCCACATGTGAAACACCTTCCAAGCTTTAGTAACTCTATAAATTAAATTTACCTATGAAAAATCTGACTATTTTCGTTACATTCCCTTAACGGGAAATAAATACAAATGTAGCAGAGTTAAATTCATTTACCTGTTTCTTTCTTGCTTGCCTTAAAATTACAATAAATTCCCCTGAAATTTCGGGGGGGTAACCACAGGGGTGACATCTCATTGTGCAAAATAAACAAACACACCCCGTCTGGCACCTATCATTAAAGTCTTTAAACCTGACTAAAGTTTAAAATCCGGGACTAAATATAGTAACAAATTGTTTCACCGAGAAGCCACCTTCTGAAAGATGAATCTTTTTTAACCCATTACTGTGCAATGGCTGCGGTAAATGTTTTGAAATGGTTCCCCCTTCAGAATGTGGTGAGATGTACTCTGCTTGAAATAATTAACATAATAAAAACATTTCAAGAAAATATTTTAACCTGCCAGTATCAGCTAGATTGGGCTAGACACATGCATAGCAGTCTTAGGCTACATCTACAAAGCACTGGTTTATGGTCCGATTTTTGGTGTATTCAGTGTTTTGAATCCGCCAAAAAATCCGTCTGTAACCAGTGCCCCATAGACCGCAATAGAAAGTCTGTTCTGTCGTCGGTTTTCTAAACCACTGTCCGGTGGAACATAGAACATGTTCTATCTTTCATCAGATTTCCGTCGGATTCCCGCAGCCCCAATGTACTGGGGCAGGGGGAAATCCGAAACCGACAGTGGTTTTTAGCACAAACCCACGCCAACTGCGGCGAAGTTAAACTATCGTTGGATTTCCGACTGTATTTTAACTGTGTAGACTCGGCCCTTTAAAAAGGGGAAATTATCGCTTCACATTCGTGTTTTTTATTGTTTTTCATTTCTAGCCTACAAATCCAGGGGGGGTTTCCCTTTTCCCCCCCCATAGGTTTTTTCTTAACGAAGAGGATACTCATCCCCCGCTTTACTGTTTAATCCGTCCTGAGTCAGTGTGCTCCGCCCCCTGCTGTCTAGTCCACTGTCACGGTGTCTTCCTCTATGAGTCTTATTTTGTAAACTTTTTGTTTCTACCACACCTGCATTCAGTCTAGACATCTTCTACGAACTCAGAGCCCGATCTCTTTCTCACAGTGGAGGTTTGTTACGTTGAATCCTCTTCTATAACTCTCCAGAGCAGCACAGATCTGTCTCCTTTCTATTTTTCACGTGGACATTAGGCACCGAAAAACAATTCTGCGTTTTCTGATTTTAGAACGCTGCAGTTTAAGCTTCGGGGTGTCAGCCCTGGCTGTGCAATGAAATTTGCCGGCCCCTTTTTTCCGCCCGAAGAGGCAGGAAAAGCACAATGAAATAAAGGAGGTGGAAACCCCACCGGGCACTGGGGGAACAGTGTTTACACAAAACGAGAAAAGGGGGGACAGTGAAAACAAGACACTTTGCAAATGAATCCAATTGCCAAAGTTGCTTGTTTTCACTGTCCCCTTATTCTTGAAACATTTAATTAATAAAAACCCCTTTAACTTATTAATGTTCCAATCCCTTTTAAATACAGCGTGCTAAAATGCTAACAGTAGAAAAGAAAATGATTACAAATCTTGTCTGGTTTTGAGATAATAAGCAGAAGTTTGCTCCTACGAGTGGAATGAACTTAAAATGAAACCCAGCGAGTTCGGGACGTGGTGAAAGGGCTGTGCAGACTGTAGTCAGCAGCATAGAACAATGTGGAGACACATTAGTGAACAGAGAGCAGTTTCCATCCATTAACAGTCTGCAGATGAAGTATAAGAAGCAGCTAATATGCTGAAGTCAGTGGATAAACTATATGTGTACGGAGAAAAAATATATATAAATAGTTTTTAATACAATTCTTAATTATAAATTTTGGGGAACCCACAAAATATTTGGGGAAGCCCGAGCTTTGATCTTGGACCACTAGCAAAAAATTCTCCAAATGACTCCACCATCCGGTTAATAAATTTATTGTAAACCCTTTCTGTTAGGAACTCCTTATTCTCACACCTACAAACCTTTCATTGATTCCAAACTACATATGGATTATATTCTCTGCTTGTTGAACCTTAATTAGTTGATTTCAATCCAAAAGAAGGAAAAAGAACAAAATCTTGCTCACCGCCAATTCTAAATGAGACACCAAAAAAAGTCTAGCTGCTTTCCAAGTCCGGCAACCACATGTGCATTAAAAAAACTGTTGCCCTCAGCATGTAGTCCAAAACTACTAGGTCTGAAACATGACTTATGTTAAAACTGCGCTGGATGATTACATTTTAATGGTTCAAATCAATGGACATTTCATTCCACAAGTGCTGGATAAAACTTATGTCTTAGGTCATTTTAAGCAGTTGACAAACTTTTGATTTAGAATCATTCCCCTATTCACAAGCCTTGCTCTGCCCACTGCTTTTTCCAGCCGCCACAGCACGCTAGCTATTGTTTGCCTTCATCCCACCCGTCAGTTTCAAGCCGGCACAACAGCTCTCTCTCATGCCGAACTGTTGGCTAGAACACAGCAGGAGTGTCCTTACTGCTCTGGTTACCACCCACCTATCCCCAGCCACCTAAAATGTAAAGTACTGTACTGTATCAGCCCCCATTACAATTAGTACATGTGTGGCATGCTGACATTTGTAGTTGTGAAACTTCAAATGCCAGCAGCCACAAAACACATACAAATTGTATGGGTGTACATGTGTTTAACATGTGCTGCTGTGGCCTGCTGGCATTAGCAATTCCATGTTCTATAGCAGCTAGTAGCTTTGGAACTACAAGTGCTAGCATTCCACAGCAGAACATACTAGCACATGTTCGACTTACATACAAATTCAACTTAAGAACAAACCTACAGTCACTATCCTGTTTGTAACCTGGTGACTATAGGAGATGCCCACCACAGGCCCGTCTAAAATACTTTCAATTGCAGGTGTTTATATTAACCCCTTAAGCCGAACGCCTGAAAAGTAGTTAATGACCAGAACATTTTTTTAGTTTTGGCCTCCTTGCGTTTTAAAACAGTGTAAACCTTTTTTATTTTTTCAATGACGCAGTTGGATGAGCCCTTTTTTTATTCGAGACGTTGTACTTTATAAGGGAAATGTTTAAAGTAAAATTTATAAAAAATTTGAGTTTTTTTTTTTTTTTTTTAAACATTTTTTTTGTTTTTTTAAATTTTTTTTTTAACCATTCACATTTCCCACTTAAAACTTGTTGATTAATTTCTAAGGGGTCATTACGGGGTGGATACCAAAAATAGGTATTTTTTTTGTGGGAAATTTATGTACAATTATTTTTATTAAATTTTTTTTTTATTTTATTTTTTATTTTTTTTTTTCTTTTTTTTTATCTTTTTTTAGTTTTTTTTTGTATTTTTTTTGACCCCCAAAAGGGGAAAAAACTGTTTAAAACATTTTTTTTTTAATTTTTTTTTTACACTTGTAAGTAATTAGTATTCATATATGCTAAACATGCTAATCTGTGTCGTCTGACCCAGGCAGTGATTGGACAGCACACAGGGCCCTAATCACGGCTTCTTCACAGACAACTCTGGGGCCACGCTAGAGTCCCCTTAGAGCTGCTGTTGCAGCCCGGTCCTGACGCTCTAATGGGTGATCGGGTTGACGATCACCCCAACAGTAGCATGTGGGATGCTTTGATTTGTAGTTGTGGAAACTTCAACCGCAGCAACAAACATTAAAAGTATGGGTTGCGAGGTTTACATGCTGCGCTGTGCCTGCTGGCATGCTCTGTTCTGATAGCGGCTGTGTAGTTCAGGCTCCATCCATAGCGCAAGCTGCACGTTCGACTCCGCAAATCAATTAAGAACAACCCGTCAGTCACTACCTTTTGCTGAGTGACTAAGGGAAGACCCACCCACAGGCCGCCGTCAAAAACTCTTCAATTCGCAGGGTGTTTATATTAATGGGCAAGGGGTGGTGTGGATATTGAGGCAAGAGTAAGGGCCACATGTATGAAAACTGTCTAGGTCTAAAAACTCACTTTGCTGACCATAGAAACCAATCATATTCCCCCTTTCATTCTTCCAGAGCACTATATGAAATGAGAGGGGCGCTCTGATTGGTTGCTATGGGCAGCAAAGTGAGTTTTAGACCTAGACAGTTTTCATACATGTGGCCCTAAATGTTACAACTCCACATAATTTATCATTTGTAATACCACTCTTCCCAGCAGAACAAATATAAGCATGATAATGATGTTGATGATAATGAAGTGCCATTCACAGGGCTGCCATATGTAACTTCAGGACCAAAAAAGAACTGAAGTATCTATGCCCTCTGCCCAATACCACTTCCTTACTTGCACCATATCAGTGGGCCCCTTTACATTATACAATTTGATCACCGGATAGTAGTATTGTTAGTACTGCCCTGATGGTAAACCTGGCCGTTGAGTCAATTTTGAATCTGAACTGTACTTTATTTAATCATATTATATGGCACAATTATATATGGTGAACTAGCATAATGTTGCATAGACTCAGGAGGTGAAGGGGTACATTGAGTCCAGTGTGAACCCACCAGATGCCCTGGAGATTTTTTACACTATTTTTAAGTAGGCCAATATATCAGCTCTTTCCTTTGCTCTACAGTTTCCCCAAACAAGCAGCCGACTAGTTACGGTGTAGTGCATGTAGCCAACCACAGTGCTTTGTTTAACAGGAAACAGTAATCGACAGGTATGCTATCCACATTGTTCAAATAAGCAGGTGAGAATGACAGTGTGTGGGTGGGATGTGAAGTGTAGGGAGGTGTAATCTCTTTTTCACCAGCTTCACAGCTGATGTACACCTGCGGGGTAGCTGTACACCAGATACACTGTGGATGTGTATATATTACCACATTATAACATCCTGTGCTGTCCCTGTGACTATTGCATGTCTACTATAGTGTGCATTCAAGAGTTCTCAGATGTCTCTCAGTGTTGAACGTCCTATAACTTGTAAACCAAAAGTTCTTATTATAATGAAGAACAGTGTCGGACTGGGAGGCCTGGGGCCCACATGGGAGTTGATCTTGAGGGTCCACCCTACAGCTACTATGCGTGTAAATATCTGTTAAGTTTTAGGCCTCTTGGACATAAATGTGCGCATTTTACCACATAATACATAGTGCAAAAGATTAAGTAACATACTGTATCTGACTGTCACATGTCTGTCTGTCTCATTTGTCAGTCTAACATATAGACAGACACATGGCTAAGTAGCTCCATGCATATCCCCTCTTTATCACTCACCAGCCCAACATACAATATCCACCTCCAGGTTTTCCTTTGATCATGCACCTTGCCACTTTCTCAAAAACAACAACACGATAAACACAATCAGGAAATTAAAAGAGAAACCCCATAATCACAGGGTCAGGGACAGACATGCACTCACTTTTATAATGAGGGACAAGTATACGCTGCCACTATATGAGCACTAATATAACCTACAAAACCGCCATATAGAGACCAAATAGATTTCAGATTCCAGCTCAGGTATAACCAACAACACTGCCATATAGAGACCACATAGAGGTCAGACACCAACTCAGGTATAACCTACAACACCACCATATAGAGACCACAGAGAGGTCAGACACCAGCTCAGGTATAACCTACAACACCGCCATATAGATACCACATAGATTTCAGATACCAGCTCAGGTATAACCAACAACACCGCCATATAGAGACCACATAGATTTCAGATACCAGCTTAGGCAGGGCCGTTCCTAGGCTAAATTGCACTCAGGGCGAGGTGAAGAAATTTCACCCCTAAACCCCCCCCTCCCGTAACATAATGCGACAATGCGACACATTTCCTCTCCATCAACCAAATCCAAGATATACAAAAAGCTTTACCACAATGTGCTACGTATAAAACTACTAAATAAGTAGTCATACAGTTACCAAATAACACCACTACACCCACCAGAATCCCAGGCTAATAGTACCAATGTCCTACTAAGACAAAATATAACCAGCACATAGTGACCGAATGCCACCACCATATAGAGACTGAATAATACAAATCGACCATTACTGAATACAAACCATTATACTACAACCAATTTTACCTGCATACAGTGACAGATACCAGTTCTTCACAGGCTCTGCAGACATACAATCGATTACAGTAAAGTTACATCCAGACACTTACAGGAGATGTCTCTGAAGAGTTGTTCTCTTTCCCTTTTTTTTCTCCATCTGTCCCAGACCACCATGACAACTTCTCCCGGCTACAACTCTTCACTGTAAAATTTACAAAACAAACATCTTAGACTCCTCACTTTATCATCACTTCTCTACCAATTCCTACCTCTGTACAAACTCCCCATCTATAGCACCTCATATGGTAGCCATGTAGAAGCCCCTGTAGCCAGACAGTAGCCCCCTATAGTCAAGTAGTGCCCCCCTATAGCCAGGGAGTGCCCCTAATGGCCAGGTAGTGCTCCCTAATAGCCAGGTAGAGCTCCCTAACAGCCAAGTAGATGTCTCTATAGCCAGGTAGTGCCCCCTAATAGTCAGGTAGTGCCCCCTAATAGCCAGAGAGTGACCCCTAATAGTCAGATAGTGACCCCTAATAGTCAGATAGTACCCATATAGCCAGGTAATATGCCCCCTGTAGTTAATGATAATAAAATAAATAAAAAGTACTCACTTCACCATGATCCCACAGTCCCCGCATTCAGGTACGAGAGCTGCTGAGCAGTGTAAGCGGCATGATGTGATCACGGCACTTGCGCCATCACACAGCTCCCAGGGATCTCCTCAGCGGCAGAGCTGCCGGCCGAAGAGATCCCAGCGCCGCAGGGGGCACGGTGAAAGCTGTGCACCCCCGTGACGTTGATACATACAGGGGAGGAGGCAGGACAATAACGATCCGTCCTGCCTCCTCCCTGCAGCAGCTGCATAGCGAGTGTGCAGCTGCTGAGTGACTCTGTGCAGCCGTGTTACAATGGCTGCGCAGAGTCCGAGGCCGATCCCCAGGTGGGTAAGTAGGGCGGCGCCCCCCTCGGGTGAGCGGACCCTCGTCGCCCCGGGTGTTCGCCCCCCTCACCCGCCCCTAGGAACGGCCCTAAGCTTAGGTATAACCAACAACACCGCCATATAGAGACCACATAGATTTCAGATACCAGCTCAGGTATAACCAACAACACTGCCATATAGAGACCACATAGATTTCACACACCAGCTCAGGTCACCATCACATTAAAGTGAATACAGCACTGATCCAACACAAAAGCAAAATAACCCCTGACATCCAGAGACTCACAGAAGATGTATTGTCTGATGAGTCATTCTCTTCTTCCATAAGAATCGTTCTTTTTCCCTTTTCTTCTCCATCCAGTCCAGACCTCCATGATGACTTATCCCGGTGACCACTCGTTCCTGCAGAATTTACACACAAATATCTTAAAATCCTCACTTTTCCAGCTTACCTATTCCCACCTCTGTACAAATTTCCCAGGGATGGGAAAGCAGGTACAAGCCATAGCTTAGAGGCACAGTCTCCTAAGGGTTGGAGGGGGGAAAGAATTAACTCACTGGAGATTATGCTAAAGCTATAGACTGTGCCCTCAATATCATTGACAGGCAGGTAGGCAAGGCCCTAGATAGGTAGGTAGGTAAATTGGGAAGGCCTCAACTAGCTAGGTAGGCAGTATTTAGGTAGGTAGACCCCCATTAGATAAGTTTGTAGGCCCTAGGAAGGCAGGCCCCAGGCCAGTTGCTGGGTAGGCCAAAGATAGGTAGTCATTTGGTAGGATCCAATTAGGTAGGTAAATAGTCCCCAGGTAGATAAATAGGCCCCAGTTAGGTAGGTAGATAGGCTCCAGTTAGGTTGTTGGTAGGTGGGCCCCAGGTAGCTTGGTGGGTCCTAGTTAGGCCATCAGGTAGGTAGGGGATAGGTGGGCCCCAGGTAGGCATTAGTTAAGTAGGTAGGTAGATAGCCCCTAGGTAGATAAGCAAGCCCCAGTTAGGATCATAGGTGGGCCCCAGTTAGGTAGGTGATGATGGGCCCCAGTTAGATAGACTATTGGTGGGCACTAGTTAGATAGCCCATATGTTGGCCTCACATAGGTAGTTGGGCCTCATTTAAGGAGGTTGTAGTTAGCTGGACCTCATTTAGGTATGTGATAATGGGCCCCAGTTAGGTAGGCTGTGGGTAGGCCTCAGGTAGCTGGGTGATGGGCCCCTGGTAGGTAGCTAGATGATTGGACCCTAGTGGGTAGCTAGGTATTAGGCCCCTGGTGGGTAGTAGAAGGTGGGCCTCTGGTGGGTAGAGGGTAGTAGGGCCTGGTGGGTAGAAGTTGGTGGGGCCCTGGTGGGTAGCTAGCTTGTAGGCCACTGCTAGGTGGTAGGTGGTGGGCCCCTGGTGGGTAGTGGGTGATGACCCCCTGCTGGGTAGTGGGCCCCTGCTGGGTAGTTTGCTGGTTGGCTCCTTGCTTGGTAGCTAGCTGGTGGCCCCCTGCTAGGTTGTAAGTAGTGGGTAGCAGGCTCTAGCTTCACTTCAACTCCTCAGGCTCAGGTAGACCACAATGAAATAGGTCTGGCTGTCAGAACATCAATGCGCCTAGTTTTGCCGAACCACATTCATATATGTGTCTGATCTTACGAATGTGGTGTGACACGCCTCCAGAATGCCCCCTCATCTTAGGCGCATTAGAAAGTGTTGAGTCTTACGAACAATGCACCTAACACATTCATGAGACGCATTAGACATCATAGCTGGCTTAGTTAGGTGCATTGTACGCCAGAAAAAGGGTGAAAAACCCTTTCATACATGTCGCCCTATGTGTCCATAGTGACTCATCACTGCCTTCATTAGCTGCCTCAATTACTATGCACTATCTTTACCTCTTCTGATAGGAGGAGATGGTCAGAAGACTTGCATTGTTTGATTGGCTGAATGTGCATTAGGACCTCTGAGATGATCCAGCAGCAGTCAGAAAAAGTCTGCCTACTGCTCTTTATATAGTAGTGGTGCCAGGATAAAGCAGGGCTGCCTTGACATCACTGTGTGCAGAGAGGATGACACATCCCCTACAGCAGGCACACAGCTTTCCCATGATCAAAAGCTGATTGCTGTGGGGAATGTGACATCATCCACCTTTCTTGTGTGCTAGATAGGCTATCCAATGTACAGGAAAGCTGGGTGATGCCAAATTCCCCACAGAAATCAGTTACAGTGATGGGATGGTTGTGTACCTGCTGTGGGGGATTAACAGCACATACATAGAAATATATAAACCAATTTATATACCTTTGTACATGTATTACATAAATTATGGGATGAAGAAAGAATGTCTTTTTCCATGTTGCAAACTGATTGGTGACTGTACTATACACAGACTGCTGCAGGAAGCCAGGTAGTGAACTGGAGCAAAGATGCAGGGGGCATGAGGTGTACATGTCTGAGAATGATAATGAACAGTGCTATGAGGATTAGGGGGCGGATGCAGAAAAGTCCTAGATTGTAACTGCAAGCAATTCTGGGACTTGTAGGAAATAGCTGCAGTAGATTTACTGACACTCCCACGACCAGGAAGTTTCACTGACCTTATGACAGAATAAGTAGGCAAAAGAGAAAGAAAAGAAAAAACATGAAGTTAGTGGAGTATCTTTACTTTTCAATATAAATGTTGTGTATATTGTTCTATGAAATCATTAAACTCCCTGATAACTCCTTTAAACAATAGAAAACAGGTCTGGGGTCTGTACACAGGCTAGTGCAGTCTGGTGTCTGTATGAAGGCCCAGGGTATGTACAGTCATGGCCAAAAGCTTTGAGAATGACACAAATATTATATTTTCACATGATCTGTTGCCCTCTGGTTTTTATGTATGTTTGACAGATGTTTTTTATCACATACAGAAATACAAGTGCAATCATATTATGATTAACAAAAGCTTTTATTGACAGAAATGAGTTAATGCAGCAAGTCAATATTTGCAGTGTTGACCCTTCTTCTTCAGGACCTCTGCAATTCTCCCTGGCATGCTCTCAATCAACTTCTGGACCAAATCCTGATGATAGCAGTCCATTCTTGCACAATCAATGCTTGCATTTTGTCACAATTTGTTGGTTTTTGTTTGTCCACCCGTCTCTTGATGATTGACCACAAGTTCTCAATGGGATTAAGATCTGGGGAGTTTCCAGGCCATGGACCCAAAATCTCTATGTTTTGTTCCCTGAGCCATTTAGTTATCACCTTTACTTTATGGCAAGGTGCTCCATCATGCTGGAAAAGGCATTGTTGATCACCAAACTGCTCTTGGACGGTTGGGAGAAGTTGCTCTTGGAGGACATTCTGGTACCATTCTTTATTCATAGGCAAGACTGTTAGAGAGCAGATTCCCTTGGCTGAGAAGCAACCCCACATATGAATGGTTTCTGGATGCTTTACAGTTGGCATGAGACAAGACTGGTGGTATCGCTCACCTTGTCTTCTCCGAACAAGCTGTTTTCCAGATGTTCCAAACATTCGGAAAGGGGATTCATCAGAGAAAATGACTTTACCCCAGTCCTCAGCAGTCCACTCCCTGTACCTTTGGCAGAATACCAGTCTGTCCCTGATGTTTTTTTCTGGAGAGAAGTGGCTTCTTTGCTGCCCTCCTTGACACCAGGCCTTGCTCCATGAGTCTCCACCTCACAGTGCGTGCAGATGCACCCACACCTGTCTGCTGCCATTCCTGAGCAAGCTCTGCACTGCTGGTAGCCCATTCCAAAGCTGAAACACTTTTAAGAGACGGTCCTGGCGCTTGCTGGTCTTTCTTGGGCGCCCTGAGCCTTTTTGGCAACAATGGAACCTCTCTCCTTGAATTCCTTGATGATGCAATAGATTGTTGACTGAGGTGCAATCTTTCTAGCTGCGATACTCTTCCCTGTTAGGCCAGTTTTGTGCAGTGCAATGATGACTGCACGTGTTTCTTTAGAGATAACCATGGTTAACAGAAGAGAAACAATGATGCTAAGCACCAGCCTCCTTTTAAAGTGTCCAGTAGTGTAATTCTTACTTAATCATGACAGATTGATCTCCAGCCCTGTCCTCATCAACACCCACACCTGTGTTAATGGAGCAATCACTGAAACGATGTTAGCTGGTCCTTTTAAGGCAGGCCTGCAATGAAGTTGAAATGTGTTTTGGGGGAAAAAATTGATTTTCTAGGCAACTATTGACTTTGCAATTAATTGCTGTTAAGCTGATCACTCTTTATAACATTCTGGAGTATATGCAAATTGCCATTATAAAACCTGATGCCGTAGACTTTGTAAAAATTAACATTTGTATCATTCTCAAAACTTTTGGCCATGACTGTATCATCTTTGGTGGTGGTGGGGGGGGGGGGGGGGGGACGGCTAATGTGTGGTCTATATTAGTTTAGGTGATCTGGTCTATATTTATTTTGGAGTGTATCCTATATTGATGGGTAGGACATATAGAAAAAAACAGCTTTAGCAGTGCCCTGGAGATAGAACCAGTCAGAAGAGCCATTTTAAGTGGGGAGCACATCAATATGGACAACATTACAAAGAGAGAACCTGACAAGAGTACAGCTGGCTTCAGCACTGTGCACCTGTGTCATTCCTCATTTTCCTTCACAGCTTACTCGATAAAAGTAGGAGGAGGACAGACCATGGCTATATGAGCTGGCTGTGTTGAACATTGTTTGAGGATTATCTTGGTGCATATTTTGGCGCACAATGCGTGCCAAAAGAAGTGTTAAATTACACTGTGTGAACATACCCTAGGAGCAGTGAGACTGTGGAACGCTCTCCCAGAAGAACTTGTTATAATGAATTCACTAAGGGTATGTTCACATGGTATAATTTCTGGACGCATTTCGCCGTGTATTTGCTATGAAATACGCCCCAAAATGAGCCCCGCCATTATTGTAATTCATAGAGAGCTATGAATTCCGTCCATCTACTCGGCATACAATACGATCATATTCTACGCCGGGAGAGAAAAGTTACGCCCCGCTGATAACGAAGGTGAATCGGGCTGGAGAGGGGGGGCTGCCCCCCTATGCTTTAGAAGTACGTGCTAATCAGTGCGCACTTCTAAAACACCCGGCGTATTGAGGCGCGCACATCACTCGACTCTATGCGTCGTGTGAACATACCATAACAGGGTTCAGAAAGGGTCTGGATGCATTTCTAGAACGTAATAATATAACAACTTATAGTGACTAGGATTCTGGAGAAGGGGCGCTAATCCAGGGATTCATTCTAAATACCAGATTGGAATCGGGAAATCATTTTTTTCCCTAACATTTTCCTGCCAGGCTCCAACATAAGGGTGAGAATGTTTTCACAGCATAAAATTAAAGTAATGTCTGATCCCAATCTACTGTTTCAAGAACCTAACCTCTCCTTTTAAATCCAATTCTATAGTTGATCTATAGTAAGGAATACAGACTAAGGGTATGTTCACGCGGCTTATTTTGGGGCGAATTTCACCATGTATTTAGTGGCGTACTGCGCTTAATACGCGGGGAAATGCGCCCAATAATTACGGTAATTCATAGCTCTTATAGAGAACTATGAATTACGCCTCCTAATGTTAATTTGTGGCGAATACGCTCCACGAGTATGGGGCCGGCTGCCGGTCCCCCCGCGCCGCGGGGAGTAAGCATGTATTAGCAGGAGCTCCCAAAACACACGATGTACTGCGGCGCATACTGTACGTGCCGCAGTACACTGTGTGAACACGAGGGCGGCTGTCACTGTCTCTAACTTACTAGCTCTTTAGGCTGCGCGCAGCAGCTTGTGACTGAGCAGTCGGGTGGCCCTTCCTCCTTCCTCGGGCCGTGGGCGGGCCTCACTGATTAAAATGGCCTGAGGAAGGAGGAGGGGCCGCCTGGCTGCTCAGTCACGAGCTGCTGCGCGCAGCCTGAAGAGCTAGTAAGTTAGAGACAGTGAAAGAAATAGAGCACTATGGCGCGCAGCGTGACTCGCAGCGCCGGGCCCCTCCATTCCTGCCCAGCAGCGCCGGGCCCCTCCATTCCTGCCCAGCAGCGCCGGGACCCCCAACTTCCCTTCAGCAGCGCAGGGCCCCTCCATTCCTGCCCTGCAGTGCCGGGCCCCTCCACTCCCCCTCAGCAGCGCCAGGCCCCTCCATTCCTGCCCAGCAGTGCTTGGTCCCTCCACTCCCCCTCAGCAACGCCGGGCCCCTCCATTCCTGCCTAGCAGCGCCGGGCCCCTCCATTCCACCTCAGCAGCGCCGGGCCCCTCCATTCCTGCCCAGCAGCGCCGGGCCCCTCCACTCTCCTTTAGCAGCGCCAGGCCCCTCTACAGTCATGTGGGGGTCCCCATAAGGCCCCTGTAGGTTGTGGGGCCCCCATAAGGCCCCTAAATGTTGTGGGGGCCCCATGCAAGGCCCCTAAATGTTGTGGGGCCCCCATAAGTCCCCACAGGACTGGGGAGGGGCCCGGTACTACTGAGGGGGAGTGGAGGGGCCCGGCGCTGCTGAGGAGGAGTGGAGGGGCCCAGCGCTGCTGAGGGGGAGTGGAGGGGCCCGGCGCTGCTGAGGAGGCCTTGAATGGGGCCCTAAATCGTGACATAACGCCCATGACTGTTGTGGGGCCCCCATAAGGCCCCTGAATGTTGTGGGGCCCCATTCAAGGCCCCTGAATGTGGTGGGGCCCCATTCAAGGCCTAATGTTTGGGGCCCATAATGGCCTAATGTGTGGGCCCCCTATAAGGCCCCTAAATGTTGTGGGGCCCCTATAAGGCCCCTAAATGTTGTGGGGCCCCCATAAGTCCCCACAGGACTAGGGAGGGGCCTGGCGCTGCTGAGGGGGAGTGGAGGGGCCCGGCACTGCAGGGCAGGAATGGCTGCTGAGGAGGCCTTGAATGGGGCCATAAATGTTGTGGGGCCCCAATAAGGCCCATGAATGTTCTTGGGCCCCGATAAGGCCCATGAATGTTTTGGGGCCCCATTCAAGGCCCCTGAATGTTTTGGGGCCCCATTCAAGGCCCCTGAATGTTGTGGGGACTCCACTCAAGTTTCCGCCATGTGGGGCCAAAGTTGAGTTCTCCCTCTACTTACGGGGACCTTCTACCTGGCTACCTACCTACGGGACCCACTAGCTACTTACCTATGGGGGTCCCTATAAAACTAACTACCAGGGCACCAAAGGGGTAATTATTACTATTTGGGGAACTATGGATGGGGAGCTTGTTCATAGGGAGGTGTGTACAGGTGGATTGTGAGTCTCAGGTGTTTGTGTTGTGAATTTTGCAGGAACGGGTGGTGTCCAGGAGAAGTCCTCATGGTGGTCTGGACCAGATGGAGAAGAAAGGGGAAAGTGAATGACTTATCAGACAAGACGTCACCTGTGAGTCACTAAATGTAACTGTACTGTGTTCACTTGTATCTACCATTATGGGCCACATGTATGAAAACTGTCTAGGTGAAAGACTTTCTTTGTTCTCCATAGCAACCAGACCGCTCCTTTATATTGCTCTGAAAAAATCTAAGGGGAACTCTGATTGGTTGCTATGAGCAACAAAGAAAGTCTTATACCTAGACAGTTTTCATACATGTCCCCCTATATGGTCATTGAATGGTGGTAATATTGGTGTTATTGTGATGGATTATATTCAGTAACAGTATTGTGGCATTATTCTGCATCTTTGGAGTTATGTGGTGATGTGGCGGTATTATTTGGTCTTTGTATATTGTGGTTATATTGGTAATATCGGCCTTAGTATGCTGGTTTGGTCAGTAACATCATAGTGATATTAGTCACCATACGTATGATATGTGGCGGTATTATTTGGTCTTTTTATGTTGTTTGGTTATATTGGTCTGGCTATACTGGTTTGGTCTACAACATTGTAGTGGTATTAGTCACTATATGTAGTGATATGTGGCGGTATTATTCGGTCTGTGTATATTGTTGGATTATATTGGACTGGGTGTACTGGTTTGGTCAGTAACAGTGGTGACACACGTTGATCATGCAGTGTTATTTGCTGGCCCTTGTATATTTACTAATTACTGCCATATAGATCAGCTGTAAGTTTTAGAATTCAACAAGAACTAAATCCAATGACAATGGCGCAATTCCATTTTTTTTTTCTGGAGTTGGTTGGCAGTGGTTGCTGCGTGTGGTTGTTAGGGGCGGAGCAATGGTGTTGACAGGGGGAGGGCACACCAGGTGTTTTAGCTGTAGGGGGCCCCGAAATTTCTGACGGCAGCCCTGGTGAACATACCCTAAAGTGTAAAGATCAAAAGATTTGATCACTTTATTGTATTTATTGGACTGATGAGCTGATTTAAAGCCAAACATTTGACAAGCCTTAAAGGGGTTTTGCCATGAAGTAAAATTGATGTGGGAAGTTTGTAAATGAAATAATAAACATTTTCACCATTCATTGTTATTAAAAATTCTAGACCGTTTTTGTCTTAGCTGCTCCTTTAGTGATCCATTGTTTACAGCTTGTCTCCAGGGGATACGACCAGGCCTGAGAGCTCCTCAGTCCTGTACACACATGCTCAGATATCACTTCTCCTCTCACGCAGCTACTGAGTGTTCAAACCCCAGGTGCTGTCATTCTACTCCCGTCCTCTGTATTCCTTAGTAATTACTCAAACAGTGCAAATAAATTTAAAAAAAGAAACCTCAATGAGGTCTGTGCATTGATAAAGAGAAATAAAATCCACAGGTTTGGTTCCTCCAGGGATTTGAACCTAGAACCCTTGTGGTGTGAGGTAAAAACTTTACTTCTGAGCTACATTATAGCTACTTGCAGTTCTATACATAAACAGACCTTTCTTTGACTACAGAGAGGAAAGGCCTGGTGATGTCAGCCTGCTGGGTCACATGATATGCAATTCAAACAAATCACACACGCCCTCTTCTGAGCACACACAGCTGAAGAGCTGGATACAGAAGGTATGGAAGGTATGAAATAAGATCGTGGCAAAACCCCTTTAATCCACATGGATTTGTTTTTACCACCTGAAGATATGTTCGCTAAATTTTTGAAGAAATAGTATGAAATATTTTTTGACTACTTTGATTGGTGTTTTTGGACCAATTCCGAGGTGTTTCTTCCTGCAGCTTGATCAATCAGCTAAATTGCATATTTATGTGTACACTGCCTTAGCAGATCTATGCACTATATAAGAAGATGCAGCAAGCACTGTAAATAGCTTATAATGGTTTGGGATCCAAGTTACAGAATTTGCATCGAGACCTAGCAGCCTGAAGGTGTGCCTCTGGCTATAAACTCTAAAGGCCAGAAGATTTCTTTATTCCTTTAAGGGGTTTTCCAGGATTTTAACATTTCTCTATATTTGTTAGCCTCAAAGATATTGCTCCATTTTCCTAACCACTAACTTTGTGCTTCCTATTGTAGCACCACAATAAATTTAACAGTGCATACAGAAGAATAACAGTAATGACAGGGTCTCAAGAATGGTTATGGATCTCAAACAATCTGTATTTTTGCCATTTTAACCCCTTAAGCACCAGGCCTGAAAAGGCCTCAATGTCCAATCACATTTTTCAGTTTTTGCCTCTCTGCATTTCAACAGTTAGAACGTTTTAATTTTTTTCAGTGACACAGCGGTGTGAGAACTTATATGCAATAGAAGTTGTTTTTTTGGGGAACATAGTTTGAAGTTACATGTAAATTACTGTATTTTTTTTATGGTGTGAATATATAAAAAAAAGTGTTTTCCATATTTTTTTTTTAATTATTACAGCATTCATGTTTCACACTAAAGGCCACATGTATGAAAACTGTCTAAGTGTAAAATTCACTTCGTTGCCAATAGCAGCCAATCACAGCGCCCATTTCACTTCATATGGTGCTCTGAAAAAATGATAGAGGCGCTCTAAATGGTTGCCATGGGCAACAAGGTGAATTTTAGACCTAGCCAGTTTTCATACATGTGGTCCTAAGGGTACACAATTATTGTGTAATTGTGGGCCGTACTTCAGGGTATAACTGTGCTGCAATAAGCCAGTATGGCCCGCAATCATGGTAAATTCATAGGATTTAGGTGCCATGATTTCCCTGCGTATTCCCCGACGCGTACTGTGCAACGGGAGAAAGAAGTGACATGTCACTTCTTCCCCACACTTGTGCACCGGGGAAAACAAAAATGAATGGGGTCCGGCCCACGGCACTTTAGAAGTACATGCTGGCCAGCACCTACTTTTAAAACAGCAGGCATATAGCGGCACGCGCAGTACACGCCGCTATACGTCTGCAATAAACCATTTCATCCTAAATAACCTGTTATTATTATGTATGTGAAATTATTTTTTTTTGTATTAAAAATCTATTTTTCTTTTATTTTTTCCCACACTTTCTGTTTTTAATTTATTTTTCTTTAATCCCATTAATGGATAATAATTTTGACCTTTTTAACTACAGCTCTATTCCTGACAAGTTTCCAGATTGTTTATTTCTTGACCTATTGTAAATAAATTCTCGACTTGCATTGCATTTTGTTATTTTTAAAGATTCTAAGTTCCTCTGAAGGTTCAAGTCTTTGCGTATAAAAAGTCTGTGGACTTTCAATTTCTTGTATAATATCATGTCTGAAGAAGAGAGCTAGTCCTCTCGAAAGCTTACCATCAAATATACTCAACCTCTAAAAGGTATTGCCTGATTTCTTCACTCTTCTAGTTCTGTTCCTAGTGAAGCTGCAGCACTAGGAGCTGCAAACCCCTTCTGAAGGCAGCAATGTCTTTCGGTGTCACTACTAACAGAAAAAATGTTGGCGGTCAATAGGGGTTAATAGAAAATGTGAACATATTAAAATCCCCTAAAAACTCTTTAACTACTGTGGGTCTCATTTATCAAAACGGCATGCTTCCCAGGTATCCTTTATTTTGAGGGACAGTCTCAATGAGGGCTTGATTTTTGCAAGACCAGATGTACTTTTAGAAGTCACTATTGACCGTGCCATATAATGCAAAACCCCCCCAAAAAATCTATGTGGGGTACAATGTGGAAAAAAATTTAATTGTGCCATGTTTGCGGGGTCTTCATTTTTATGGAGTTCACTATTCAGAATAAGTGACATTTTATCTGCATTCAAAAGGGTCAGTATGATTTTGTTGATACCAAATCTGTAGATCCTTGTTATGTTCTAGTAGTTTAAAAAAAAAAAAATTATGTATTTTTTAAATTTGCCATGCAGCACTATTTTCTGTGACCAATAACTTTTTTGTTTTTCCATCCTTGAACCTGAGTTGGGGCTTAAGGTGTAGTTTTTATTGGTACCATTGTGAGATACATGCAACTTTTTGATCACTTTTTATTCTAGTTTTTGGGATGTGACATGGCCAAAAAACCCACACTTTTGATATTGAGATTTTTTTCTTCTATGCTGTTTACCATATGGGGTAAGTGATGTTATATTTTAATTGATTAGGATGTAATAGGAATAGTGACATGGCAGCTAAAGTAGCCTTCATTAGGCTTACAGCTGCTATGACAACGGCTCAGCACTCAATAATCTAGATACGGAGTGAGGGGCAATTGGGCAAAGGAATGGCATTCATTTAGATGCAGTTAAGTCACCGGGATTGTCGTAGTCTACTGATTACAGCAGCTGCCAGCTGTAATTAACAGCTAGCACCCACCTCGTATGGAGCGGGCTCAGCGAGCCAACCTACTCCATATCGTCTTACCAACATTATGACGTAAGTTTACGTCAAATATGGGTAACGCGTTAAGAGTGTGTATGTCAAGATGATTTTCAAGCTTCTGTGTAAATTGAAATTATGTGTACATGCAAAAAAGAACTGATCTTTCACACTCCAAATCAAAAGTGTTTCTCTACGAAACTTTACTTGTTGCCCATAGCAACTTATCAAAGCCCAGGTCTAGAGTAAAAGAGCCCTATGGGTGTGGTCATCATATATGGGTGGGCCCAGTGCCGATGTTGGTGGTGTCAGTATTAATGGGACCAGTGCTAGAGCTGATTGGGGCGGGCCCAGTGTGGATGTAGGCAGTGCCAGTACTGTTAATACATCACCTGATATAATTAATTGGCTTAGTGTAGAAAGGGTCCAAGCCAAGTTAAATAAACGGAATGTGAACAAGGCTCCAGGCCCAGATGGCTTACACCCAAGAGTTCTTAAAGAGCTAAGCTCAGTTATCAGTGTGCCCCTGTATAAGATATTTAGAGATTCTTTGGTGACTGATATCGTGCCAGGAGACTGGAGCAAGGCAAATGTAGTTCCCATCTTCAAAAAAGGCTCCAAGTTTTGCCCAGGTAATTATAGACCAGTAAGTTTAACATCTATTGTGCCAATAATAATGTATGAAAAGGTGCACTCCAAACCTTGGCGCAATAAGTCTCCTTGTAATGCGCCAAAGACAATTTTTAACGCGCCAAAGATTTGGGGGTGTTTTGGGGATGTCACAATGTGTCTACCCATTAGTACAAGTAGACACATTTATGATTCTTTGACACCAAATCTAGGCACAGAACAATTAGGACAGCCAGACCAAGTTAAAGTTGATATGCCTGAGCCTGACTTGTCGTATTTGTACTAGACTATATGTATTACCTGCAGAAGAACAGGTTCATACATTCTGACACATTCCACACTGCCTTAACGTTATTTAGAACTGGCCTGTCAGCACCAGGATTCATACATGTGAATCCATAGTGAATCAACCATAGTGAACCATAGTGAACCCATAGTGTTTTTAGACTTTGCAGAGGCGTTTGACACTGTCCCTCATAAGCGTTTATCGGGTAAATTAGAATCCATTGGGTTAAAAATAACAGTGTGTAATTGGATTAAAAACTGGCTGCTGGATCGTACCCAGAGAGTGGTGGTAAATGGTCCCTGGTTTTGAGTGGTGTGCCCCAGGGCTCAGTAATGGGTCCTCTTGTATTTAATGTATTCATTAATGATATAGTGGAGGGGATCAATAGCATGGTTTCTATTTTTGCAGATGACACCAAGCGATGTAGTATAGTGCAATCAATGGAAGATGCAAGCAGATCTGGACAAATTGAGTGTTTGGGCATCCACTTGGCAAATGTGGATAAAATAAGGTTCTGCATCTGGGTACAAATCATCTGCAGGAGTCATATATCCTAGGGGGAGAAAAACTAGGAGCATCGCTTGTTCAGAAAGATCTGGGCGTTCTTGTAGATCATAGACTACAGAACAGCATGCAATGTTAATCAGCTGCCTCCAAGGCAGGCAAGATATTGCCGTGTATTAAAAGAGGCATGGACTCACGGGACAAGGAGGTAATATTACCGCTGTATAAAGCATTGGTGCGGCCTCACTTGGAATATGCTGTTCAGTTCTGGACTCCAGTTTTGTAAAAAAGATGTAATGAAGCTAGAGAGAGTGCAAAGACGAGCAATCAAACTTAAAGGGAAATGGAGCATCTTAGTTATGAGGAGAGGTTAGTAGAATTGAACTTTAGTCTTGAGAAAGGATGGCTTTGTGGGTACATTAATAATTTATATAAATATATAAATGGTCCCTACAAAAAGTATGGGGAAAAACTTCATGTACCATCCCCTCAAAAGACAAGAAGACATTCCCTTTGGCTGGAGAAAAAAAGAATTCAATCTCCAGAGGAGAAAAACGTTCTTCACTGTAATAACTGTGAATCTGTGGAATAGCTGCCTGAAGAGCTGCTCACAGCAGGAACAGTTGCGAGTTTCAAGAGAAGCTTAGATAATTACCTGAAACTAAAGAATATTAATACGAGTACGTACGTAGCCATGTAAAATTCTGGATCCTGTCTGGTGGCAGATCTGGGGTTAGAAATGAGGTCTCCCCTGGAGCAGATTGGGGTTCTTACCTTGTGGGTTTCAGGGCATACACCAGTGGGGAGGCTGGGCTTGAAATCCTTGTCTCTCTCCCTTCACCCACTTTTCCCCCACCCTTGGTTGGACTTGATGGACACGTTTCCTTTTTCAACTGTACTAACTATGTAACTATGTAAGATTTGCCATTATGCATACAATAGTAAAACCTTCAGATCAGCTACTAATCAGGTTCTGCCTATCAGAATTTATATAAATTGTAATACTAATTATGTTGTATATTTAGTTATGCAGTATTCAGTTTGCGGGTTGTACATCAAATCCTCTGAAGGTTAGAACAAGGCGGCATTTATCTGACGCTTCTAAGCATAATCTTTCCGATTCTTCCAAGGTCCAATGTCCAAATAGAGATGGCAATTGCAAATAGAAATTGCTAAATGATAAAGCGAGGTGGATCTTACGTAAAACTAGAATTCTAGGTTTTAATGTTAGACAGCATATAGCTTACCATTATTAACATTCCTTCTCTATGTTTCTTTTTTACTCTGTCCCTCATTGTTGTTGTTTGAATCTGTCTCTATCATGTGATCAGGGTTTTCCCACACATTTGCTCATCAAATAATTAAGGGGCCTATTTCTTGTGATGTTTTACATTACATTGGTTCTAATAACAATGTGACTATTACAATGTGTACTATTTCCTTTTTTGGTTTATGCCAAGAACATGTGATTTAGGGGTATGTTCCCTATAGTTGTTTTTGTGATTTTATTTGTTTTTATTAACTACATGATGCCAGCCTTTTATGTATTTATTTGTGTCTATTGCCGGTTTTGTATCACACTATAATTGAAGGGGTTTTGCCACAAAGTCTTTTCATGCCTGGTTTATCCAGATTAAGCTCTCAGTTTGCTCAAGAGAGGACATGTATGATTTGCTTGAACTGCATATCATGTGATCCACTAGACTGACATCACCATGCCGATCTCCACATTGTGCTCACTCTAATCAAACAAAAGTTTATTTATGCAAAGAGCTGTAAGTGGCTGCAATGTAGCTGAGTGGTTTGCACTTCTGTCTTTCAGCATAAGGATCCTAGTTTCAAATCCCTGTTAGAGCCAAACTTCGATATTTTTATCTCGGCGCACATACATGATTGAGGTTTTTTTTTGCCCTGTTTGAGTAATTACTAATGATTACAAAACACAGGTGTAGAATGGCAGCACCTGTGGTTGAGCACTCGCTCAACAGAGAGTGTATATGATAACTAGGCAGGGAATAGACTTATAGTTAGAGATTGGCGAATTTCCCGAAATTCGTTTCGTTCACTTCGCCGAATTTCTCGGCAAAAAATCACTTCGTTCCGAATTACTTCGGCACGAATCACGTTAAAAAACAGCTATTTCCAGGCTGCACCGAGCCTACAGGGTGCTGTAGAACGTTGTGCCATGCTTAAATATGCACAGGGAGCTTGGTTTGGTCTTCATACAATGTTGTGTTTTAGTATGACATGCACATAACTGCCACGCTTTAGAATCGCTTCACATATAAAATTCCCTGGGCATTTAAGAGGGCAAAAAACTGACCAAAAAAAACTGAAGCGGAATGTTTGCCTGATAAAGTCATGCCAGGGGAAAGCGGGGAAAAAAACAAGTGAGAGCTAGGTGGCAACATTAGTGACAGAGTGTGGAGGTGACGGCGCTAGCCACAGCAGCATGAGGTCAGACAGTGGCACAATGACATTCTGGAGGTGGCAAAAACAGGAATGGGTTTCAAGAGTGGCACAATTGACAGTGTGGAGGTCACGGAGACAGAGCATGAGGTCAGACAGTGGTACAATGACAGAGTGTGTAGGTCACGGCATCAGCCACAGCAGCAGAATGAGGTCAGACAGTGGCAAAAAGACAGAGAGGGAAGGTCACATCAGCAGCCACAGAAGCAGCATGAGGTCAGACAGTGGCACAATGACACAGTGTGTAGGTCACGGCAGCAGCCACAGCAGCAGCATGAGGTCAGACAGTGGCACAATGACACATTATGTAGGTCACGGCAGCAGCCACAGCAGCAGCATGAGGTCAGACAGTGGCACAATGACACAGTGTGTAGGTCACGGCAGTAGCAGCATGAGGCCAGGCAGTGACACAATGACATTCTGGAGGTGGGCAAAAACAGGAGTAGGCCACAGAGTGGGACAATGACACAGTGTGTAGGTCACAGCAGCAGCCACAGCAGCAGCATGAGGTCAGACAGTGGCACAATTACACATTTGTGTAGGTCACTGGCAGCAGCAGCATGAGGTCAGGCAGTGGCACAGCGACTTTCTGGAGGTGGCAAAAACAGGTGTAGGCCACAGAGTGGGAACAATGACAGTGTGTTGGTTTCACGGGCAGCACAGCAGCAGCAGAGGTCAGAACAGTGGCATACATACATTCTGGGGGTGGCAAAAACAGGAGTAGGCCACAGAATGGGACAATTACACAGTGTGGAGTTACAAGCAGCAGCCACAGGCAGCATGAGGTCGGGACAGTGGCACAATGACACAGTGTGGAGGTCACGTTCAGCACCCACAGCAGCAGCAGGAGGTCAGGCAGTGGCACAATGACATTCTGGAGGTGGCAAAAAACAGGAGTAGGCCACAGAGTGGGACAATGACACAGTGTGTAGGTCCGGCAGCAGCCACAGCAGCAGCATGAGGTCAGACAGTGGCACAATGACACAGTGTGGAGGTCACGGCAGCACCCCACAGCAGCAGCATGAGGTAGACAGTGGCACAATGACATTCTGGAGGTGGCAAAAACGGGGAGTAGGCCACAGGTGGGACAATGACACAGTGTGTAGATTATGGCAGCAGCCACAGCAGCAGCATGAGGTCAGACAGTGGCACAAGGGACAGAGTGTGTAGGTCACGGCATCAGCCACAGCAGCAGAATGAGGTCAGACAGTGGCACAATGACACAGTGTGTAGGTCACAGCGGCAACCACCAGCAGCAGCATGAGGTCAGACAGTGGCACAATGACACAGTGTGTAGGTCCCCGGCAGCAGCCACAGCAGCAGCATGAGGTCAGACAGGGCACAATGACACAGTATGTAGGTCACCGGCAGCAACACAGCAGCAGCATGAGGTCAGACAGTGGCAAATGACACAGTGTGTAGGTCACGGAAAGTAGCAGCTGAGGCAGGCAGTGACACAATGACATTCTGGAGGTGGCAAAAACAGGAGTAGGCCACAGAGTGGGACAATGACACAGTGTGTAGGTCACAGCAGCAGCCACAGCATGAAGTCAGACAGTGGCACAAAGACACAGTGTGTAGGTCACGGCAGCAGCAGCATGAGGTCAGGTAGTGGCACAGTGACATTCTGGAGGTGGCAAAAACAGGAGTAGGCCACAGAGTGGGACAATGACACAGTGTGTAGGTCACGGCGGCAGCCACAGCAGCGCATGAGGTCAGCCCAGTGGCACAATCACATTCTGGAGGTGGCAAAAACAGGAGTAGGCACAGAAGGGGGAAAATTTTAACAGTGTGGAGTTCACAGCAGCACCACAGCAGCAGCATGAGGTCAGACAGTGGCACAATGACACAGTGTGGAGGTCACGTCAAAAGCCACAGCACAAGAATGAGGTCAGGCAGTGGCACAATGACATTCTGGAGGTCGCAAAAACAGGAGTAGGCCACAGAGTGGGACAATTTGACACAGTGTGTAGGTCACGGCAGCAGCCACAGCAGCAGCATGAGGTCAGACAGTGGACAATGACACAGTGTGGGGGTTTCACGTCAGCACCCACAGCAGCAGCATGAGGTCAGACAGTGGCACAATGACATTCTGGAGGTGGCAAAAACAGGAGTAGGCCACAGAGTGGGACAATGACACAGTGTGTAGATTATGGCAGCAGCCACAGCAGTAGCATGAGGTCAGACAGTGGCACAATGACAACAGTGGTAGGTCACGGCAGCAGCCACAAGCAGCAGAATGAGGTAAGACAGTGGCAAATGACACAGTGTGTAGGTCACGGCGGCAGCAGATTGAGGTCAGGCTGTGGCCACAAAGACATTCTGGAGGTGGCAAAAGACAGGAGTAGGCCACAGAGTGGGGACAATGCCACAGTGTTTATGTCACGGCAGCAGCCACATCAGCAGCATTAGGTAAGAGAGTGGGACAATGACACAGTGTGGAGGTCACGGCAGCAGCAACAGCAGCAGGATTAGGTCAGACAGTGGCACAATGACATTCTGGAGGTGGCAAAAACAGGAGTGGGCCCACAGAGGGGGGACAATGACACGTGTGGAGGTCACGGCAGCAACCACAGAGCAGCATGAGGTCGGGACAGTGGCACAATGACAGAGTGTGGAGGTGGGTGGCAATCAAGTCCCTGGTAAAGATGGTTGGTGGCAGATGGAGAAACTGTCAGCAGATGTGTGGCATCAGGCGGGTGGCGGCATCAGAATAGTGGTGAGGCAGGTGTTTGAACCCAGACTCATTTCTCACGTTTGGGTGAGGCGTCATGGCTGATGTAGTCTGACGCCTAAGGCATTGGTGTGTGGAAATCCTGGCCGATCCACGCCTGATTCATCTAGACAACGGTCAGTCGTTCCACTTTTCCCATGGACAAGCGGGTTCTCCTTGGGGTAAAAGATGGCCCCCCGCCGCACTGAACACCTGCTCTGATGCCCACACTACTGGCCGGGCAGGACAGCTTCTCCACTGCAAACTCGGCAAGTTGCGGCCACACATCCAGTTTGGCTTTCCCAGTAGTCCAGCGGATCTTCTAACTGGGTGGCAGAGTGCTGTCCCAAATAGGCCACGAACCTGTTGGTTCAGGGACTGCTTCCCGGTCCCGCTGCTGCTGGGGACTACCCTCCTCACTAGGCGGGTGAAGGAAGCTGCTCATCAGTGACTCCAGACTTTTGGTTAATGCTGATGGAGCTGGTACTGCTCTACCCCCCCCCACCTTCCCCGCAGCCGCGGCAGTAGTATGTGGCGCTGAGGAACCCCCTGGTCAGACCTGTCAGAGGAGGGATGATGCCGCACATAGGCAGCGGCCAAACAGATTACGGAGGATTTCCCTATAGTGTTTGAGTTTTCCTCCCTCTCAATAGTGGGAAAAAAAACTCCATTTTGGACGGTAGCGGGGTCCAATAGGGTGGATAGCCAGAAGTATCCCTTGCCGGATGCTGGGCTATTCGGCTGTCACTAGCCAGGCAAATAAGCATGCTGCGGGCCATCTGCACAAGTGACTCCGAGGGGCTCCCTGCCTCCATTTCCACTGTATACTGCCACGGTACTTGGGGGTCATCTGCCTCGTCTTCCTCATCTCCATCTACCTCCTTCCGCTGCTCCTGCTCCTCCTCTCTTGTCACCCGGGAAGAAAATCCAATCATTTCACCAGACAATGTTCTGCTCCAATGTCCTCCTCCTCCATTTCAGTCCCACCGGACTCATGTGGCCATGAGATGTAGTCGCCACGTCTCCAGTCCCCTAGCCCAGACAGATTTTTCAGCATCTGTTCCAGGACATTTAAGCAGTGGGAATTTACGTTATTCATCCCGTAGTCCTGGCGAATGACAAATAACGTCGCCTCCTCAAATGGACTCAACAAACTGCAGGTGTCACGCATGAGCTGCCCCTGGCTGACATCAAAGTTAACAGGGGAGTACTTCTGTCTGCCTGGATCATCAAAAAATCGTTAATGGCTTTTCTCTGTTCATAAAGTCGGTCCAACATGTGCAAAGGGTGGAATTCCAACGGGTGGAAACATCGCATATCAGAGTGTGTTGGGGAGGCGTTCTGCCGCTGCAAATCGAGGAGGGTGTTTTCCCGGCTTTGTACGAATGGATAAAGTGCATGCACAGTTTCCTGGCCATATTCAGAATGTTCTGAAGATCGGTGGAAGACTTCAGGAACCTTTTTTACAACCAGATTGAACACATGCGCCTACAGGGCGCATGGACCATCCTCCCCGGTGCAGCGCGGACACCATGTTCTCCATTGTCCGTCACCCATGGTTCCCATTTGCAGTTGGCGCGGGAGAAAGCCACACATCGATTTCTTGCTGCATGACGCGGAGCGGTTCCTCCCCTTTTGTGACTTCGTTCGCCGAGGAAAGCCGGGTGTAAAAAATTGCGTGACACCGCTGTGCCTACCTTTGTGGATGTGGGGGGCAGTACTTGTGGAGGTGAGATGGTGGTGGGGGTGGAGGAGGAGGGGGCGGACTTGGTGCGGAGCCACATTTTGACAAGTGGAGGAGAAAGTGGGCTCCTGTCCTAGTTGTTGGTGTGCGGGGGCTGGAAGACTTTTCACCCGTGGCCGAAAAGGACTGTACGGCCTGACCTTTGTTACAGCTCCAGTGTCGCGTTTGCGTGCCCTTGGAACAAAACGATAAGCAAAAGGACTGACCCACTTTCGTTTACTATTTTTTAAAAAAAGGGTGTGGTAATCCCTTTTTGGAAAAGAAATTAGGGTTGGAACCTCCTCTCGGTCGGCAAAGCCATTAGTTCTTGAACGGTAACGAGTCCCCCTTTGGAAAAATAAGGGACTGCAGTCCCAAAATTGGAAGGAGCACGGTCAGCTGCTGATTAGGAGGTTGGAAGATACTGTTGTCTCTTTGCATCGCCTCGCTGACCGTGGGCCATGAGTGCGAGGAGCAGGGCTCTGGACCGGGAGATGATGCAAAAAGAAAACCCGCTCCTTCTGCAAGGTGGTGGAGCCTTGACTGGCGAATGGATGCGGGCCCCTGGGGCTGTGTGCTGCGGGGGCAGGTTGGGGCCAACACATTGAGCCACGTTTCTCCCAGGCCACGGTGGTGACGCTGCATGGTTGACGCGGGGGGTGGGGGCCAACGTTAGCTCCCTGGCCACGCTTCCTTTTGTTTTAAAATTTTAATATTTCCCTATTCGGTCCTCGGTGTCTTAGCAAAGAACTGCCACACCGCCGGGATGGTTTTTTCCGCCAACGTCCGCATGAGTCTACTCCGCCGCTGCTCGTGAGCCCTGTGGTTCTTTGTTGGACCCGCGAAGTGGGTTTTTTAACCGGGCCGCTTGGCTCCCCACCTCCCCTGCTGCTTTCCTGCTGAATACAACCTAGTTTGGTCCTAAATTAGGCCACTGTTCTAATTATCAAGATCAAACAAAAAATCCTAAACGGGAGAGAAAAAATTTTAAAATTAACTTTTAATGTAATCCCAAAAAAAAAATATTTGGCGACAAAAACCTCTAATCCAGAGGATTAGAAAAATTAAAAATGATACAATGATAAAGGAAGGCTGTGTAACCTTTTTAATCCTAGGTATTTATACTCTGTGCTAAACCGGATTTTGTCCCGAAAAAAGGCGGTCCCGTCAAAAACCTTTCCCCTTTACTAAAAAAAGCCCTTTTTATCCCTCAAAATTGAAACTCCCACTGTTTCGATCCCTAATCAATGGATTCCTAGGGGATTAATATAGGGAAAGTTTTGTATAGTACAAAAAATGTATCAGCTGCAAATGACAAAAATGAAAGTCAGTTTGTACTGACACCAAAAAAGCATATCAACAAAGACTTGCAAGAGGATTGTACTGACAAAAAGGGCATTCAAGACTTCAATGAAGATAATGAAAAAGGGTTTGTACTGACACGGGCAATTTAAAGTATGCAAGTGCTACTTATCTGGTATGTGACTTCCTCTTTTAAATTCTTAAGGAAATGACGAAAATAGAAAAAAATACAAAATATATACCAATTGAATCATTCAAGATAAAAAAGAGCCCCAAAAACTATAGATTCCAAAAAGTGTTCCTTAGATGCACCATTCCTAATACGGCGTGGTCTAAGGTAAAAATCTTTCTGTGATATTATAGGGTTTTTGGGCTTTTTGTTTATCTGTGAAAGATTTTAATTTGGGTTTTATTTTTTTATTTTTTTCAATTTATCGTCATTTCCTTGATGAATGAACTAGAGGAATCACACAGGCAAAAGTAGCATCTTGCATTTTTTAATTTTTCCTGTGTCAGACAAAAACCCTTTTTGAAAATTTTCTTCATTGAGTGTCTTGAATGCCCTTCTGGGGTGTCAGTAATTCTCTTGTTTTTTCTTTGTTGATATGCTTTTTTGGTGTCAGTACAAATGTCTTCATTGTTGTTTTGATGCTGGATACATTTTTTGTTTAGTGAATATTTTTCCCATATTATATCCCTGGGGGGCCTATTGATTAGGGGGATCGAAACATGTTTGGGAGTTTCAATTGTGAGGGGTTAATAGGGCTTTTCTAGTAAGGGATAGGTTCGTGAGGGACCGTCCTTTGTTTCGGGACGATAAACCCCGGTTTAGGAGGAGTATTAATACCCAAAAAGGGGTTAAAAGTGTTATCCAGCCTTCCCTTTTTCTTGGTATCAGTTTTAATTTTCTTTCCTCTGGATTAGAGGTTTTTGTCGCCACTATATTTTTATTGGTTTATACTTAAAAAATTTTATTTTAATTTGTTTTTCTCCCCCGTTTAGGGGTTTTTTTGTTTTTCTATCCCGTGACTCCCGGCCACAGAAAACCCCGCTGGCTGCGCCGCTGCCCGACGCCAAACTG
>JAODAL010017256.1:0-78300 GCA_025379985.1 Phyllomedusa bahiana | reverse complement strand
TTCAAGTTTAAAAGAATTATAAACCAAATTTATAGATACAAAATCTTCTTAAACTCAGAGGTATGTGACTGTTACATCCAGCAAACTACAGTGGGTGGTATATGGAAACCCAAAGTTGATAAATGTTACAGACTGGCAAGGTTTAAAAAAATTACACATTATTCTGCACTAGAACTGAAGTCAGAAATATGAAATAATTATATGTAGGGCATCACATATAATATATGCTTCACAAAAAGGAATACATCTTCTTATCCATGAATAAGTTCTGATACCTTTATGCCTTTTTTTTCTATTCTAAAATGACTTTTTGCTATTTATTGTTTTCTTTAAATTCATGTAAGCTTCTCACTCTATTTATTCATTTCTGACTGAAAATATAACTTGGCATGAAGAGTTTGTTTGTATTCCATATTGACAAAATATTTACTTAGGTTGTACTATACATCATTTCTGCTATTGACTGAACACATTGATTTTAGCCTTTTATTTGAGAAATCTATTTATTTTGACTCATTTAATTGGTTGTAAGCATGAATTATTTACAATTTTGCAACACTACACAAGTTTTGAAAAGCTTCAATTTTTTTTAAATTATCTGTAATTTCATGAAAAAAAATTTCCTTACTTTATATTTTTTTTCTACTTTTTACTGAATTATCTGATGGTTACAGAATTATCTTACCTATAGAATTATCTTGCACTACTGTGCTTCAGATTCGGGTTCAGCCCAAACAGAAGCAAGCTGATTTTTTTCCAAAATGTCATCATTCCTGGCAACAAATCAGCAGCCAGCCAGTCAGACCAGCGAACTAAGGTGTATTATTCATCAGATATTGACAGGATTCTATGTCCAAAGGAAATCTTGTCCACATTTGATGAACAGTATACTTCATTTTGCCAATCTGACCGGCTGACCACTTATTTGTTGCCAGGGATTATAACATTTCAACAAGAATCTACTTGTTTTATTTGGGGCCAAACCCAAATCTGAAGCAAGACATTAGTTATGAGAAGTACAACAAAAATATTCTGAGCTAAAGATTATATGAATAGAGTTAGAATATAATGATATATTTTAATTATTACATATGATAAAGCTACTATTTTCTGATCAAAAGAAGCTTAAAGGTAAAGTTGGTTTGGGAAATTTAATGGAATAATTTCAGTGATATTGTGGCAGTGATTGACATTTGCACGGTTGCTGTTATAGCTGAGATGGGAAATGTTTCAGATGCTGACTGTTAATTCCATTAACCCCTCAGTGATACGCATATTTTAGGCTTTAGGGTATGTTCACACTGCTTAATTGTGGGACGTACAGTACGCCCTGCAATTACGGTGGGTCTTTGGGAGTTGTGCTGATTGGCGCATACTTCTGCGACGTGGGAAGGGAGTGTCAGCCTGCCGGCCCCATAAACAAGAATTACTTTTGCGCCGCAAATAAATGACATGTCAATTATCTCCCCGCGCATACAATACGATCGTATTGTACGCCCAGGGAGAGGAGGCATAATCCATAGTTCTCTATGAGAACTGTGGATTACCGCAATGATCGGGACACATTTCGCTCGTATTAGAGCGCAGTAAGCTTGCAATATGTGGCGAAATGCGCCCCAAAATAAGCCGTGTGAACATACCCTTAGAGACCAGGCATATTTTTTTGGCCTTTTCGTTGTTTCATTACTAGGGTCTTATCTTTTTTTTATTTTTCCATCAACTTGTTAGAACTTTTTTTGTGTAAAATGTGTTTTCTTTTTTACTAGCACTGATTTGAAGTACATATAACTTCTTGATTAGCATTATTTATGCATTTAAAGTTAATGCTATTTAATGTACAGTAAAAATACCATAACTTTTCTATTTGAATCTGTACAATTACAGTAATACCAAATGTATTTATTTATATGTATTTTTACTCAAAAAATTTAGTGACCAAATATTTTTTGTTTGTCGACCCAGCCTATTTTTCTGCAGAAAGATGCAGAAGCAGTTAAAGCTCTGATCTGAGCAGAGCATCCATGGGCATCCTGCTGCGCTATTTGGCCTAGTAGGCTTTAGGCCTTAGATCTACCAGTCATCAGCCATGAGTCGTGAAGTAGGCAGAGTGATGACATCACATCATTGCACCACCTACACTGTGTGGTGGTGGAGCTGGCCTCAATGAAATAACGTGGACCTGGTTCCTAAATACTTACCTAGCTGGGCCCTACATATCTACCCAGTCAGGGCCTACATATCTACTTACATACTCACCTAGCTGGGGCCTTAATACCTACATACCTTTGCCCTACATACCTACCTAGCTTGGCCCTACATACTTGCCTAGCTGATGCTTACCTACCTAGGGTCCTAACAATAGCCTAACTACCTACATAGCTACCTAGGGCCTATCTACCTACCCAATTTGGGCCTACCTACCACCTACCTAACTGGAGCTTATCTATCTGGGACCTACCTATCTATCTACCTAACTGAAGCCTGCCTAACCACCTGCCTACCTACCTACCTCAGGCCTAGCTACCACCTATGTGGGGTCTATCTACATAACTTGAGTTTACCTGCCACATACCTATCTAACTGGGGCCTACATACCTGGGACCTACCACCAATAGAAAGTTTGTACAGAAGTGAGGGACAGTGAGGAAAAATGTGTATTCTAAGATGTTTGTGTGCAAATTCCTCAGGTAGAAATCATCATGGGGGTCTGGACTGGATGCACAAGAAAAGGGAAAGTGAATGACTCATAAGAGAAGACGTCAGCTGTGAGTCACTAGATGTAAATGCAATGTAATCCCATTTATGTCTGCAGAGCCTAAGTACAACTGGTATCTTCTACTATATGGAGGTAATATACAGTCTGCAGAACCACTACAGAGGCACAATATGAAGTTAATATTCGTCTTTGTATACTGATTTTTATTCAGTAATAGTATAGGTTTTATTCAGTCACTATGTGGTGGTAATTTGTGGTCATGCTCTGGCGGTATAATCGGGTCCTTATGTAGGAGTTTTATTAGTAATGTTGGGCTTGGTATAGTGGGATTTGTTTGGTAGAAGTATTATTGAAAATATTTTGTGAGATATTTGCTTCATTATCTAGTAACAGTATGACTATTATTAATAGGTACTGATAAATGTTTGTGGTGGGGGGAAAGGCTGGCGAGGATTGGGCCCATCCAAAAGTTTGCTGTAGGGATCTTTAGATATGCCCCTGGTATGAGGGCTTGTTTTTTTGTGAAATGAGTTCTATTTTTTAATTAAACTATTTTGGAGTAGATATAACTTATTGGTTAACTTTTTTGAACTCTGTGAGGAAATATAAAAAATAGCAAAATTATTGTGGGTTTTTTTCCATTTTATTTTTGTCTGGTCAATGTGCAGGATAAATAATATGTTACCTTTATTATGTGAGTCGGTATGGATCCTAGGATACCAAATATGTATAGTTTTTTTTTTCTGTTTGACTAATATTTCACACATAAAACCCTTTAAATATTATGCTGCCATATTCTAAAATACATATTTTTTTTATTGTTCCAACAATGTATACAACTGTGGCTTTGTAGGCTTGTTTTAAGCACAACTAGATGTTATTTTTATTGGATCAATTTTTGGGTACCAGGGACTTAACATTTAACTTCTATTAACTGTCTTGTGGAGAACGGAAAAAACACAAAAATATTACTATTTTATATATATTTAATATATATTATATATATATATATATATATATATATATATATTATATATATATATATATTATATATAATATATATATATATATATATATATATATATATATTTTTTTTTTTTTTTTTTATTTATTTATTTATTTATTTATTTTTGTATTATGCAGAATAAATTATATGTTACTTTTATTGTGTGGTTGGGTATGCATATGGGAATACCAAATATTTATATTTTTTATTATTTTTTACTACTTTGCAGAATGAAATACCTAAAAATAAAAAATAAATCTATTTTATGTTGCCATATTCTAACACTCATAGTTTTTTTTTTTATTGTTTCATCAATGTTGGGTGTGGACTTGTGCCAAACAAGATTACATTTTGATTAGAATAATTTTTTGATAAATAGGACTTAATGATTAACTGTTATTATTTTTGGGGGAGGGGAAATTGAGGAATGGAAAAAAAAGTATGCCATTGTTTTTATTTTTTTATGGTGTTCATCACACAGTTGCAGTATCATGTCAACTTTATTACTTGGATTGTTACAAATAGTTTTTTTTCCCACTGCTTTAAAATAAAATACATTTTAATGAGAAACAAAATTGGTTTCTTGTGTTTCTTTAACTTTGCCCTTTTTTTTACTTTATTTACTTTTAATATGCTTCATAATTTTTTTCCTAGTCATACTAGGGGACTTTAGATTGTGATTATTTAATCACCCATATAGTGCTTTGGTTTAGTAAGTATGCTAAAGCATTAGTGCTGTCAGTGTTAAACTGACAAGCAAGCTAAAAGGCCAAACTGGAGGCCTGGTCAGTATATAGTATACAGTCCTGGAATAAAATCTAGAGATTGTTATTAGGCTTCATTTGCAATGGCGACAAATAATAATGTTCAATCGCGTTCACAGGATTCTGATGCAGAAAAGAGAGAGCCCACTCCCTCTTTAAACCACTATAATGCTGCAGTTAAATAATGCTATCTATGGGGTAAAATGGATAGGATTAGAGATAACTGCAACTGCGGGAGCCAACGGTCAGTCACCGCCAGGCTTCTGGAACAATTTTGCGGTCACAACTCCTTTAAAGGTAAAAGGGGTTTCCCACACTCTGTATGCCAAATGGTTTCTATGGACTTGAGCTGTCCTAATATCACATGGATGGCGATTAATGTAAAAGGCTGTGAGTGAAATGCCTACCTGGCTACCGATTACAGCTCATTTTGCTGAGGTTGCTGGGGTCACTATTACTAATGAAACCCCTCCTTTACTAATGTCACAGAAGTGTTAAGGCGACATGTATAAACAGGGATGTATGTTGAGCCAAAAAACTCTTATAGCCCTGTCCGAAAGATGTATGAATAATCATGTGTCACGATCATAGACACAACACTTTTCAATGTGCCAAAAATACACCAAAGTTTGATGTGAAACTGCCATACAAATCTATACCATGACTGAGACAAACGCTCTGTGTGCCAAAATGTTTGGCACATAACACTCTATGCACCAATGTTTGGTGCAAAGCACCCTTTCATGCAAACTTTTGTATACTACATTCCTCTATATCGATTTAGAACTGGTATGTAGGTGCTAAGTTTCATACATGTTGCCCGGTGGCAAAAGGCATGTCGAATACAACAGTATGTATGAATGAGTGTTATGCGCCAAACATTGTCTCATCCATGGTATGGATTTGTATGGCAGTTTTGCGCTAAACTTTGCACATTCAAAAGTGTTTTGTCTAGTGCAGACTGCACCTAGGTTTGGTGTACGGCTATTCATAATTTTGTCGGACAGGGCTAAGACAGTTTTTTGGCTTAAAGCATGCCAGAAAACTGGGGGCAGTCCTGTTCATACCTGTCGTCCTCTGTTTTTATTCACAAGTTGTGCTCTGCAATGGTGAAGTCACAAAAACAGTTTTTTTCTTTATTCCTATGATTCATTCTACCATATTGGTGTCATATAAATGTGCAGGGGCACTAAAATATGTCAGGCTTTGATGCCAGTCATCTTTAAAAAGTAATGATCCTGCTATTGTGAGTTTAGCTTATCATAATTTCTTTGAACTATGGTAAAATTAAACAACTTTAATAGCTCTTCTTAAAACCAAGATGTCTGACATTTAAACCATACAACAGAGTATGCCAGCATTTAGTAGACAAACAAATAGCAGGTTACACAGATTTAAGTTGCAACCGCCCGTGCCGTTCAAAATATTAGATCATCGAGTGCTTCCTCCTCGGTGAGCTAAAGACACTGACGTCCAGAGCAGGAAAAGACGCACAGCAAGTGCCACGTTTCGGGGAATGCTCCTCCCCTTCCTCAAGCATGTAGCGTCACAGAGTACCTCCTCCCCTAAAAAGGTAAGTAAAATATTAACCTTAACACAACCAAACACTATAAGCAACACTACAAAACATTCTAAGATGAAAACACTCATTTAACCACTTAGGGCTCAGTGATTCAAGGGAGGCAATCCAGTAAGCTTCTTTTTAAGCAATTGATTCACAGCAAGTGATTTCTCGCTACTCCAAATTTTTTCTAAAACGCACCAGCGGAGCTCGCACACATTGTGTCGGGCTTCCGCAAAGTGTCTAGCAACCAAAGTTTCACCATATGTTTTTTTTCTTTCTGTTCCATTTATGGGATTTTTAATTTCTAATCCCTGTCTTTTAGCCAATCTAATTGCAGCTCTGTGTTAGTTAATCCTTATCTTAACTGCTCTTGTGGTCTGCCCAACATAGACAAACCCACAAGGGCATTTTCACATATATACAACATTATCACTGTTACAAGTGTGAAACCCTCAAATTTTAATTGGGTGTCCTTGGATAGGATGATTTATAGTCTCCCCTTTTAGGATATTGGCACAATTCTGGCACTTCAAACAAGCGAATGTGCCAACTCTTGTACTGCTAAATAGAATTTGTTTTTTGGGCAAACTAGATTTTTTATGATTTGAAGATCCTGTTAAACTAGCTCCTGATATTTGACATAGTACAGCAGAAATATTTTCACATATTACACTATACCCACTATACCGATAGGCATGAAGTATGACAATTACATTGATTTTTCCATTCACCATCCTTGGTAGACCCTTGACAACAGGAGGTTTGATTACATTTAACTTTCTCTCTCCCATAGCAATCACAGTGATTGTCAAAAGCAAAGTGCTTGAAATATTTTTGATTGTAGAAAAAATGCTCTAGTAATTTCAAATTATATGTCAACCACTATTTTATATTCAATGTTGTTTGTGAACAATACAGTTATGACATTGATTTATTGCCCAACATCACACACCCAGAACTACAAACATTCATTTGTGTTATTATGCACAGTTAAACTATCTATTACTGCTTATGTCAACAATAAAAAGAGATATACTGTCATTAAAGGGATTATCCCACCAATCATTTTCATTTGAAAAGTCCTGAAATGCTATTAATAGCAGCTTTAAAGTCATTTCGTTTTTGGCAAAAAAGTAACATGCAGCATGTTAGAGGTATGGCATTTATTAAGGTGTTTTTCTCATAGACTTAAATAGAATTTTAAAAATGGATAGAGAAATGATTGTCTCTGACCGTTAGACACCCAACCCAAGGCTACACCATCTGCAGTGCATCCATAAAAACACAGCACTATAAAGTAATACCTAATAATGAGCAATGCAAGAAGGCATATTGGCAGTCACGTAGGGTCAATATAATTTCTTGCACTAATGAGTTATATATGTGAATACAAGGAACCTACAGTAATGAATATAATATATCTTCTGAAATTTTAAGCAGCATGTAGTTCCTATTTTCCTTACTGCTGCCTCTCAATGTTCATGAACAAGCAAGGAGTAGAAATGTGTCTTTACTTAGGGATATAGCAGTGGGGGGCATTTAATTAGTAGCGAACACTTGTTAATGACAAACAGATGAGAATGGTTGCACCCAGGGTCGGGACGATAGATAGGCTAAGGTAAGCGACTGCCTAGGGTGCTACTTCATCCCAGGTAGGAAGGGGGCACAACAAGGCATAGGTTGAGTTGAATTTTCCATTGGGGACATTAGGTTCTTTATTTGCCGAAGGCACCAGAATAGCTGTGTCCAAGAGACAGAGTATAGTCCTAGGAGCTACCTGCTTATATATGAAATAGTCAGTGGAAACAAATGTGCCCTCAGCCCATGGTTGTGCTTCAGGAACAGTATCAGCACTTCATCCAGAACAATGTCAAAGTCATAGGAAACCACTACCCTTAACAGCAACACACTCATCCTATCTCTACCTATCCTAAGATCCCAAATAAGTGCAGTTCCTGCTTTTCTGTATTGAAAATGCTGCAGAAACACTTGTAACGTTGAAGCTACACAAGAGTAATCATCCAAGAGCCTTAATCAGTCTACTTTGTACTGTGTGTGTAACTGTAACATAATGTCCTAAAGTTGAGAGCTGGGAGTAAAAACTGCCAAGATCCCAAGCTGCTGTAGTTTCTTCTCCATTGGGTATACTACAAGACCCAGCACACTACGGCTAGGCCAAGTTCATCAGCACACCACACAACTGCAGTTATGGTGCCCCTGCCATGGCACTTTCCATGCTTATCAAGGTAATGATATAGAAAATGTTCTAATGGATTAAAATCAAACATTAAATCATTAACACAACATTTTAATAGACTTTAACTAGACAAATCAGATATGTACCTAATCATTCTTTGTGGGATTTCAACAGGCAGTGTGGAGCAGATTATTTACAAACGAACCTGCTCTGGAGCTCGTTCATTCCTGAAGAAATAGGCTCTCCTTTATCAGTAGAACAAACAGGTCTGGTTCAAAATTCTGGCTGCATCTGCAGCACCTTTGCTTGGACATCCATATGGAGATACTGGCAAAATGACCTCTTATGCTTCCCCTACTTAGCCCTGAATACATACTTCCTCTACCCCACTTGCTTCATAAAGTTGTGCTAAGCAACATTTATCAATCTCGCGCTATTGCCTCTTCTCCCCTGTAAGTCTTCTCCTACCTCCATTTAATGTATACTTGCCAACCCTCCCATTTCTCACAGAAGACCTCTTGAAACCAGGTTGCAAAATAGATGGGGTTTATACAAACCTTACACCTAAAATGGGTGGTCTTGCGCGTATTGGGGGCATTCATGGGTGGGTCAGGCATGTTTCCAGCGTGGGGGTTGGCAAGTATGATGTCATGGCTTTAGTGGATTGATGCATGGCACTGCTAAGTGCAATTTCCCTGCATTGCCCATGCTCTTCTTTTGTACTGCCTTCATGCTGTTGTGAAGCCAAAGAAGATGCACTGAGGGAACAAATTCCATTGACACTAGAAACATAAAGCAGCAAATACTTGTGGGTACATAAGAGTGAGTATTAACACTTTGCCTGAAAAGGGATTTAAACAGACAGCATACTTTACCCTCTCTAAACTTCCCACTCAAGAATGTATACCTACTTAGCAATATATATTGCTAGTTGGCCACAGGAGATCTTTTTTGTAATGACAATTACTCTTTCATGTTTTTACTTAGTCAGGTTTTGTTCACAAACAGCACTTTTTTGCATAATGCTCAGTGACTGTCTCATTTATCTGAATGAAATTTGCAGAAATCCATGCACCTGCTGCACAATCATCCTTGGTCAGATGTTTTCATTGCATAATTTTCTGTACCAATTCTCATACCTGATAGCAAAAACTAAAAATGTTAAAGATGAGTTCACAAGTTCATGTAATTCATTTTTTAGATTAAATCAGGGTTTGTTAATTTTTACAACTAATTGAAAGTAAAGCACATACACAATTCCTATGAAAATTTGAAGTAATAAATGCATGCTTAGATATTTGCAGACTTTGGTGCAGATTTGCTGTAGATTTCTGCGTATTCATTGTCCTATAAACTTCTGTGACTTGCAAATTGAACAGAGACGCAACAGATTAGACATACAGAAACACTGAAACATTATTGTACCTTTGGCAACAAAGAAATTACTTGCTGAATGTGTAAAGCGAATATAGTGAAAATGAAAGTGTAGGGTATGGCAGCCAGGATAAAAGTAGAGATGACAATATAAGGGAGAAGGTAACAAATCTAAATATCTTATAAAAAGTAAGGATTTGTGCAGAATTTAAACCATTAAGGTTTATAGAAAGTATCCAGAGGTACCATGTAGAAAAAATGAAACACCTTCCCTTGATATGAACAGTTCATCCATTTGTATCACAAAAATTAGGAGTGTGAAAACACCTTTGGATAGTGGATTTTGGCTGCTTCCAATCTTTCAGCCATTGTTTCGTAACTCTATAGACTGAATATGAAACCATAGAACTGTAAGGCCTGTGGTACGAAGAAACAATAGAATGCACAGTTGGCAGGGGATAGTATTGAAGCAGAAGGTATTGTATAGAGAAAAAAAAAATCTTTAAGAGGTTTGGGATCTCTGGGACATCCAACCATTTTGAAAATGAAGGCCTCATTAAGTATGAAGTAAAACATTCTCTTAAAAAATACTCTTTCAAATATTTAATATGAAACTATGAATAAAGGATGTAAAACCTAAAGCAAGTAAGCCTATCCTCTAAGACTATGTCTACACAGCAATGTCAAAATGTCATCCACAATCTCATTTTAACATCTGTCACGGATGCCCCTGCGACCCTTGACCCGGGTCGCAGGCGCATCCGTGCTCCGACTCTTAGCGGAGCCCCGTCCCGCACGTTGGGTTCGGGGTCCGCTCACCCCCCCCCCCCGTCCCCGCCGGCGTTCACTTACCCGGCCACGCTCCTGCTCAGCCTGTCTCCGTCTCGCGGCGCGTGGCTCCGCCCCTAGGGCGCACGCGTGCCGGCAGTTTGAGAATTAAAGGGGCAGTGCACCGGTAAATGGTCATTGCCGGGCACTGCTCCTATTTATGTCCGGCCTCTTCCTGGCGGCCTTTGACGGATCCTTGGTGTATATCCAGTTGGAGAAAGCGTTCCAAGTATTGTCTAGTCTTGCCTATCCGTGTACCGAACCTTCTGCCTGTCTACGTTCACGAGCCTCAGCCGCCTGCCCTGACCTCCTGCCTGTCCCTGACTACGAGCCTGCCTGCCGATCCCGTACTTCGCCTACCCTTGGCCGCCACCGCAGGCAAGCCCCGCCAGTGGAAGCGACCTGGTAGACTCCCGCCGCAGCAAGTCCATCCCGCTTTGTGGCGGGCTCTGGTGAATACCAGGACCTACTTAGATTCCGCTCCCTGTTGTGGGCTTACACCATTGCTTGCAGTGGTCCAGTGGATCCACCTCCAGACCATTACAACATCGCAGGACCGGCGTTTTTTGGCGCAGATTTGCGCTAAAAACTACAGTCGTTTTTCGGATTTGTTGTAAGCCATTGAATGTATGGGAAAACAATATTTGGTCTGCACAACCCAAAAATTTTTTTTTTTTTTAAAAATGAGCATAGCTGCACACTGTGGCAGTAACATACAAAAACAATCCAACATCAGCAGCACACTACTAGCACTAAAAACAATCAAAAAGAACATAGGAATTTTTTGAAAAGCTAGTAGTGTGCTGCGGATATTGAATGTATGGGAATACAACGGCAAAAGTTTTGAAAATCTGCCGGAATCCTGTGAATTTTAAGAAAAAATCTGTGCTGTGTAGACTGCGGCATGGTTTTTTCATTGCGGTCAACACAGCACTGGGTGCAGTCGGACGAGAATCCAGTGCTGTGTAGACATATCCTAATAGTCATGCTTTAGCATCTCTTTTTCTTGTCAGTTAGGCTTTCATTGTTTCTTAATAATAACATAATGCACGCTACAATGTACCAAAGCTTTTAATCTTTCACTTTAAGAAAAGAATTAAAGAACTTTTTAACACAAGTTTTCTGTAGCAATTTAATTACTCTAGTCAACATCAGAGTGTAAGATACATGTTTTCTCCAGGGTAAATGCATTTTTACATACATTATAACTGGGGTTGTGCTTTTTTCTATTTTGTGATTTTTATCAGTGTTATTATCCTTATTATGTGATTTATCTCACATTAACGACATGGAAAAAAATAAGTATCAGCTAGTTACAGGCTGTTATTAGAAATGCCAGAAGCAATGCACATCTGTTCATGTTCTGTTTGCTTCCTACAGCTGGAAAAGAACTCCCTGAACAAAAACATACAAAAATGAATATCCTTTAATCAAAAATGTATTGAAATTTTGCACGTGACTACAATATTGAAGTACAGAGTACAGAGATGTATGGATTTTGAAAGAAATAGAGTTGAATAATGAAGATTTTTGTAGGGTACCGTGTCGGTTAACAGAACTTTGTTCCACCTATATCTTTAGGTACCAAAAATCATCTAGGCATAGTAAATGTAATGTAGTGCGCAACTCCCATTTATTATAAAATATTCTTGGGTAATGTAGATTTTGATTATATATTAATTTGAAGCAAAATAGTTTAAAATATGTGTTCTAAATTATTATTATAGTACATTTTCTAATTGATAGGTAGACAGATAAATAAATAGACATGGATATTATATTTTTGCCTTCTAAATGGTTCTACTGGGTCTTTGAATTGTGTATATATTGTGGCAGAGTAATATTAGGTGGTCAAAGGTTTCTGCCACTAGATGGAGCAGAGCGTGGAACCTGCAAGCAACAGGCCACCAATGTTACCTGGCCTTGGTGGAATAAGAGTCAACCATGTATGTTGTCAGCCACAGTAAGCGGTTGGCAACGGTGTAAAGTAGTGTGGTTGTTTCTGCAATTCCTGTTTCAGCTCCTTATCGGGAGTGGGCAATGTGTTCAGTGGCTCCCTACTCAACGTGTTTTAGGACAGGTTTATCGAAGGTCCCTGGAGGCCTATAAAAGCCTGGGACTACAGGTGATCAGGGGGCGTAGTCGGCTGCCTAGAGCTAGGAGCGGCAGTGGAACTGATGAGAGGCTCTGGCCCCCAGAGGCTTGGATGAAGCTGAAACCAGTGGAGACTGGTATAATTAATGTGTTTGTGGTGCATCAGCGATAGACCTGGACCACATGTTAGAGAGGGACGGTATATGTGTATTTAGTGGCTAAACGGCCTGAGGTTTTCTGTTCTTGGGTTTTTGTTTTTTTGTGGCTGAATAAAGCTGGCTGAGGCCAGTTTAAAACAGAAGCCTGGTGTCAGAGTTCACTATCTGGAAGCACCATAATCATTTACCACGAACGACGATCCATGGACCTAAGTGTGATCCCCAAGACTGTCCAAGTTGGCGTCCGAACACAAGTGAGGCCTTACAATTAGTGTTGAGCGATTGCGTTGGCTACCGAGATCGAGCGATAGTCAGCCGCTATCGATAAGGTTTTTCGATAGTGAGCATCGATTATGAGCGATTACCATTAAAGTCTATGGGAGAGCAACAACACCTTCATTATTACACCCAAACAAGGCTGGAGAAGCTGAAATGAACATCCACAACAGTCAAATGGATACGTGCTACATCTTAGGCAACACACTTAGGTTATAAAAGTCACAGAAAAAAAGTCACAGACCATTCACTATCCCTGTCTTGTACCACAGCCTGACCCTTAAACCTGCATCACCCACAAATTATAAAGTGCCAGAAGGCAGTATGATTTGAACCATCATGTTACTTGAACTGGACATTGAATATCCCTGTCGGGGAACGCAGCATGACCCCCCCAAACCCTGCATGCCCCCCAGTTTTAAAATTTTGCCGGAAAAAGGAGTTTTAAACCCACCATTTTAGTTGAATGGACATTTTAACTTTATCTTTTCCTGTACCGAAAGAAGGGGACCATTAAACCCTTTTGTCTAAACCACAGTTTAAAAAGTGCCAGAAAAAGGAGTTTTAAAACCCCCATTTTTTTGGGAACTGGACATATGTTTGTCCACTGCCTGGGCCACAGTATGCCTTTAAAACCCTGTCTAAACCCCCACCAGATTCAAAGTCCCGGGAAAAAAAAGGAGTCTTTAAACCCACCATTTTTTTCATGGACATTAAATTGAACTGTCCGGTTCCCCACAGCATGCCCCAGGGCCCGGGGAAGTTAAAAGTGGGTGCGGTGAGCGCCCAGGCGGGCCCTCCCCCCCATTATTAACACGCGGGTTTTTAAAATCCCCCCGGGATGACCCCAGCAAAAAAAAAAACGGGGTCGTGCTAAAGGGCAGAGGCGGGAAGCGGAAGTGTCAGAACTCCACCCTTTAAACCAGTACACAGTCAAGCCCTGGGTAGGGGTTCCCCCCTCCGTATGAGGGGGCGGACCAATTGAGCTTATTTGGGAAAAATACGGGTTTGGTTTTTAAAACGCTCCTTTTTCCCCCAGGTGCTTTTTTTGTTTGGGTTTTTTCTTTTTCTCTTTTACTAAACGTGCTGGGGGAAAATTGTTCTTTTCTTTGTTCTCTGCCCGGGCTCCTTTAAATCCCATGCCCTCGAAAAAACCCTTACATCTGGTCGTTTTCCTGTATTTCCCCTTGTAAAATTTTCAGGGGAATTTTTTTACCAGCTATTTAGTAAATGAAAGTTTTTTAGTAGTTTAAAATTCTAGAAAAACATTTTTAAAATAGGATGAATCCCCCCATGTCTTTGTTTCTCTTTTTTTTCTTTTGAAATTAAATGGGTTTTTCTCAATACAGGGATTGATAGCTAGGGTTAAAGATTTGCAAAAACAAGTCATTTTGCAAAAAAGTGTCCATTAAAGTGTTCCCTTTTCCCTGTTTCTGACAGCCCAATCCCCTTAAAGCCACCTTGCCCTTTTGTGAAGAACAAATTTATGTTAGAAAAAAAAAATTTTTTAAAATTTGGACCTGTAGTATAGCTGCACTGTCACAGAAAAATTTCCCCCCAAAAATTTAAAAGCATGCCCTTTTGGCCATTTTTGGGCAATTGTAAAGAACAAATGTCTTTTAGAAAAAACTTTTTTTTAGAATTTGGGGACCTGTAGAAATAGTTTCAGGGCACAGAAAAAATCCCCCCAAAATTTTAAAAAGCTTTCCCTTGACCCCATTTTGGGGCAATTGTGAAAACAAATTTTCTGTTAGGAAAAAAACATTTTTTAGAATTGGACCTGTAGTATAGCGGGCTTGTCACAGAAAAAGGGCCCCCAAAAAATTAAAAGAAATGCCCCCTTGACCCCACTTTGGAAAATTTGTAAAGAAAAAAATTTGTTTTGTTGGGGAAAACAATTTTTTTTTAGAAAAAAGGCCTGTAGTATAGCGGCATGTCACAGCAAAATCCCCCAAAAAAAATTCAAAGCGGGCCCCTTTTGAGCCATTTTGGCATTTTGAAAGAAAAAAAATTTGCCCTGTTAGAAAAACCCTTTTTTTAGAATAGGCCTGTAGTATAGCTGCATTCACAGCAAAATGCCCCCAAAAAATTTAAAAACAGACCCTGAGCCCTTTTAAAAATTTGGGGTTGGAAAGAATTTAAATATCTTTTTGGGAAAAAACATTTTTTGAATATGCCCCTGTAGTATTGCTGCTTTTTAAAAAGCAAATTCCCCCCCCAAAAATTAAAACATTACCCTTGGGGCCCCCTTTGGGTTAAATTTGTGGAAAACAAATGCCCTGTTAGAAAAAACCATTTTTTTAAAAATGGCCCTGTAGTTTTTGCTGCATTTCAAAGCGCTTGCCCCAAAAAAATTATAAAAATGACTTCTAAAGCCACTGTTAAAAAATTTGTGAGGGAGAAATGCCATTTAGAAGCCACATTTCTTTTCCCAAAGGCCCTGTTTTATTGCTGTACTCCAGCTAAATAAACCCAAAAAAAAATTAAAATTTTATGATTTTCCAGCCCTTTTAAAAAATTTTGTGAGGGGGGAAATGCCACTTAGAAGCCACTTTCCCTTTTCCCAAAAGGGCCCCCAGGGATTATTCTTTTTTCTCACAGTTCATGACCCCAAAAAATTTTTAAATATGACTTCTCAGCCACTTTTTAAAAATTGGGGAGGGGGGAAAATGCCACTTAAAAAGCCAATTTCTGTTCCAAAGGAACCTTAATTATAGCTGAAATCACAAAAGGAAACAGGGAACCCCCAAAAACCAATTGCCCCCAAAACCCGGCAAAAAACTTCTTAAGATAAAGTGAGTAAAGGGAATCGGTGTTGTCTTTAAAAAATTGCTGTTTTTTTACGGGTCTCCTCACAAACAAATCTGGGGAAAAATTCCGGATGCGTTTGTCTGAAAATGATTCCTCCGGGCCTGTGTAAAGGTCCCTCGATATAAACCCCGGGCCCTGTTTGGGCGGAAAAACCCCCCTATGGCGTGACGAGCCAGTTTGGGCCCCTTCGTCCATTTTGGATACCCAAAAAGGTCTTTTGGGCCCGGGAAAACACATGCAAAAAATGGGTTTGTTGAGACGCAGATGTCGTGCCCCAATGATTTTAAAAGCTGATCTCTGTGTGTTGGATGTGTGCCCTGCATTTGCAAAGCGTTGGTGAGGTGGGAAACCAAAAAATTGCCCGAGGTCCCCCCCATTAGGCTTCCCCACCCTTTCCTGCTGTGCCGCTACGCCCACTTGGGGACTCTACTGCTGTTTACGTCGCTGATGTTGTTCCACCGGACCCTTTGGGGAACGTTTAAGCAACGCAACAGGGTTCTCCCGTTGATCAATAAACAAAGGGGCTCCATTTCCTGCAAAAATTTCTCTTATTTGGGTGGGTGGAAGGGTAAAGTTTCTGAGTTTTGTTTTGTACGGGGACCAGGAGGGGGCCACCCCGTAACTGTTGTTCATTTTTGGGTGGCCTTAATGCGAGGATCATGTTGGAGGAAATGGGCATCCAAGCACTCATGTGAGGGGATGGAGCCTTGATTTCCCCAAACCCCTGGGTCGAGGGGCACTAGCAAACTGATCTTCCCCTTTTCCTCCTCCGCTCAAAAATTTGCGCCAACCTCTTTCCAAGGCAGGGACGTCGGTAACTTTGGTGTCTAGGAATACCCCCTCCCTCCTCCGGCCTTTCCTTTGGCACGCTTCAACAAAAGCCCCCACTTGCCCGAGGTTTATGCACCCTGAGAGTGAGGGGCCACCCTTTCACTAGCTTAGAACCCCCCGAACCACTGCCCAATGGGAAAATCGATAAAAATTTTGAAAATGTTTGGCCTTGTGGATTTGACGCGAGGGGAAAGGTCCGTGGTCCGCATCTGTGTCCGGTTCTCCTCCACCGTCGCATGATGGGAACTGTTATTTAAGAGTGTCCAAACGGATCGTTTCCCAGAACTAAGATCCACCACAATGTCATTGATGACAAGGGGCCATTGTCCGCACTGACCATGTTTTGGTCTGGTTCTTCAAAACTGGCAAAGATGGTGACGAGCTCTTTCACTCGCCTCCACTCTCGGTGGTTCAACACCCCGGTAGTTTGTGTAACGCGATTTATTATCAAGAGAAGAGATATGCACCTCAGGTCACTATCCCTGTCGTAGCCGATTTGGCACCCTTGCCGCTGCTTAAGAGTGGTTGCGTAATCAGCGCGCGCTCGCCTAGGTGAGTACTTGGGCCCCCCGCGGGCCAGTGATGCGCTCGGGTAGGTGGATGTTGGAGTGAGGGATGTGCCATGACAATCGAATTGTGGATATTTGGTGACGGTTGATGGGCGGGCCGAGCTGACGCTGCAACGCAGCCGAGGCAGGACGAAGCAGGGTTGCGAACGGCGGGAAGGTGCGAACTCAGACTCGAAGGCCTTCTTCAGCAGGCAGTCCAACCCGGGTAGCTCTTTAGAAAATTTCTGGACGACAAGGTTCATGAATGTGCCAGGAAAGGGATGTTGCTCCAAGCCTACCGATCTTAGGGCGGCCAGCTAGATTCGCCCGTTATCGCACACAACACCATTGCCTGGCACAAGGTTTCTTGTCACCAGCCAGTGCATCTGGTCTCGTTGCTTAGAGCCGTCCACGATTCCTGTCCTGTGTTGGACGGTCTCCAAGGCAGATTAATTTCAACACGGCCTGGTGTCTCTGGGCACGTGATGCCACCAGAGTGACCTAGGTGGGATAGAGCCATGCTCCATCCTGCGGTTTTTTTTGAAGAAGCGTGCGGCGAGCTGAGAGACACCGTACCCCCAGGAGACATCCACCCAGCTTCACCAGTGAGGCTGTCACAGAGAGATATAGCAGCCTTTGGCCTGTGCTTAATAGTCCATCCTCGCGCTCGCGCGTTGGGTGATCACCGAAGAGCTCTGCACGACGCATACACATTCGAGTAGTTCCCCCTCCTGCATCATGCACCACGGTTGTGTGTGGAAGAGTGTTTGTGTAGAGTCGGGTGGTAGTCGCGTTAGGTCGAGGGCAGGGAGGCTTTTCTGGCAAAGAAAATGCATATGCTCGGGCATTCTGTATTGGGGGAAGCGAGGGCCTTGTCGTGGGGAACCCCATCTGTGGTCCACCAGACGGAAAGGCAACATTTTCCAGGCCAAAAAGCTGGCTGCCGAATTCAGGCTTTATGGCTTTGGGACTGGTTTTGGTATAAAGTGTTTCTTCTGCTCCCAACCTGGAAGACAGAAAGGACTTGGGCTGCTAGACTGGGCCGCTGTACGGCGTGCATGGGCGTCAAAATGCGGAAAGGAGAAGGGGGTAGGATGGGTCCTATCCTGTGGACGGTGCTGTTGGTACTCGGGGCGACGGTGGAGGCTGAAGGGAGCGGCTGATCCCTGATCATGTCTCTGAGAGAATGGGCAGCTGAGAGTGAACGCTTGGTGGTGGCGGAGGAGGAGGAGGCGGCGACAGAGGGTGTGAAAAATGGTTGGAAGTCCGGCGTACGGTCTGGCCTTTTTTGGACAAGTGTTCCCTTTCATTTCACTCATGCTATTCGCTGCAATGTGACTAGACATGTGGTGGGGTGGTTAACCTTTAAGGTTCTTGCTCTCATACTTATGCGGTTTACGGCAAAGGCAGGGCATATGACATCGGTGGGTGAATCAGAGGATTGGTTCAAAGAAGGCCCAGGCTTTGAGAGGGTCCTGGATCTTTGTGACGGCGGATAAGCGAGGAGCGGGGTTTGCGCTTGGTCCGTGGCTGGCGGAATCATAACAGAGGACTTCTGCGAACCGCCCTCTCCTTTTTGTGGCGGGACCCGTATTGACGACTACCCTCGACTTCACTCCTCGTCCAATGATGTAAGCGCTCGCAAGCAAATCTGCGGAAAAAGGGGACCAGGATTGAATCCGCAGGTCTCCTCATCATCATCATCAGACCCAGGGCTGGGGACTTGGTCAGTCCTGACTTTTGCATCCAAGAAGCTTCGGGCTACAAGCAAGGGGCACTGCAAGGATTTTTGCCCGGCTTCCTTCAACCTAACTCTGATGCATCAGTTAACTGGGCGGTCAGAGCAGGACTTAAATTCATCTCTTGATCTTTTAACATCCGCCTTTGACCCGAACGCATTTTGTAATCAAGAGTCTGCAGAGCAATGGATTATCCACAGTGCGTGGGTACACGAGTGACATTTGGGCTGCTTTCATGTTGGAAACGGATGCTGATGATGCTCGATGATGACATTTGTGGGCGTTAACTGCGAGGACGAGGAGGTAAGGACTGTAGATGCAGGTTGCAATTAACCATGAAAGACAGATGGCGACGATGTTCGTACCTTAGACACCCAGGGCCCTGACCCAGCGATTTGACAGGCCTGACAGTCCTGCAACTGACGATCCGCTGGCATGCGTGTTGTCGACAGCACTGAAAGGTGCACGTTCTCTAGTACCTCTAATCATGTGCTTCCCCCCCTCTTTGCTCGGCTTACCACCTGCATTTCGCATTCCTTGTTCAGTATATAAAAATTTGAGATGGTTCGGAATAGTTTTGGAAAGTCTCTATTTAAAAGCACGGCAAGTCACTGCTATTCTCAAATCCCTCTAAATCAAAACAAAATTGCTGGATTAAAATTTAATGCAAGGTGTCTTTCTATTGTATTTCAACAAATCTGGACTGGGCAAAAGTCCAAAAAAAAAGTATATGTTATGTTTTGGTATAATAAACGGTATTTTTTGCACCTTTCAATCTCACCTGTGGTGTATATAGAATTGCTGTTTTAAGATTTTCGTGGTGCTGCGTCATGAACAATTGCTGGGTGTGCAAAAGTCAAAAAAACACGTAACTGTATGTTTTCGTATGATACACGGTATTTTTGCACCTTTCAAATTTCACACTGTGGTGAATAAAGAATTGCTGTTTTAAGATTTACGTGGATGCTGAGTCAATGGAACAATGCTGGGTGTGCAAAGTCAAAAAACACGTAAATGTTATTTTTTCGTATGTTACACGGTATTTTTTGCAGCTTTCAATTCACCTGTGGTGAATATATAATTGCTGTTTTAAAGATTCTAGTGGATGCTGCGTCTAATGAACAATGCTGGGTGTACAAAAGTCAAAAAACACGTAACTGTTTGTTTCGTATGATACACGGTATTTTTGCACCTTTCAATTCAATGTGGTGAATTTAGAATTGCTGTTTTAATGATTTAACGTGGATGCTGCGTCTATGAACAATACCTGGGTGTGCAAAAGTACAAAAAACACGTAACTGTTTATGTTTTGGTATAATAAACGGTATTTTTTGCACCTTTCAATCTCACTGTGGTGAATATAGAATTGCGCTGTTTTATGATTACGTGGATGCTGCGTCAATGAACAATTGTGGGGTGCAAAAGTCAAAAAACACGTAAAACTGTTATGTTTTCGTATGATACACGGTATTTTCTTTTTACACCATTCAATTCACCTGTGGTGAATATTACAGTAGAATTGCTGTTTTAAGTTATACCTGGATGCTTGCGTCAAGGAAACAATGCTTGGGGTGTGGCAAAAGTCAAAAAAACACGTTAAACTTGTTTTGTTTTTCGTATGATACACGGTATTTTTGACTTTCAATTCACCCGTGGTGACTATAGAATTGACTGTTTTTAAGATTTACGTGGAATGCTGTGTCAATGAAAAACCGGTGGGGTGTGCAAAAGCAAAAAACAGTAACTGTTATGTTCTTGGTTATAATAAACTGGTATTGTTTTGCCACTTCAATTCACCTGTGGTGAATATAGAAATTGCTGTTTTAAGATTTACGTGGGATGCTGGTTCAATGAACAATGCTGGGTGTGCAAAAGTCATAAAACACCGTAATGTTATGTTTTCGTATGTACACGGTATTTTCTTGAACCTTTCTATTCACCTGTGGTGAACTATAGAATTGCTTGTTTTAAGATTTACGTGGATGCTGGTCAATGAACAATGCTGGGTAGGAGGTGGTGCAAAAGTCAAAAAACAGTAAATGTTATGTTTTCGTTATGATATGTACACGGTATTTTTTGCACCTTTCAATTCACCTATGGTGAATATAGAATTGCTGTTTTAAGATTTAGTGGATGCTGCGTCACATGAACAATGACTGGGTGTGCAAAAAGTCAAAAAAAAGTATAAACTGTTATTACGATTTTCGTATGATACACGGTATTTTTTGCACCATTTCAATTCACCCGTGGTGTATATAGAATTGCGGTTTTAAAATTTACGATGGATGCTGCGTCAATGTACATTGCTGGGTGGGCAAAAGTCAAAAAAACACGTAACTGTTATGTTTTCTTATGATACACGTTTTTTTTTGCACCTGTTCAATTCACATGTGATGACTTATAGAATTGTGTTTTAAGATTTACGTGGATGCTGCGTCAAATGAACCAATGCTGGGTGCGCAAAAGTCAAAAAAACATGTAAGCTGTTATGTTTTCGTATGATAAACGTTATTTTTGGCAACAAAAAACCTGTGCTGAACTCAAGATTGCTGGATTGTTAATTCATTTAACTGCAAGGTGGATATATCAAACACTACCGTCACAGGTGTATTAAGGGTAAAAATTAAAAATGAAACCTATCTGAAATGCTTATACTAATAACTAAAGTGGAGTTTTGCTAGTAACAAAGAGACCTGCAGTTACTAAGAAATGTGTGTTATCCAATATAAGTTCAGGGACTGCCCAATATCCAGGAAAATATTTCAATAGAAATGTTAATATAAAGATATTACACTACATGTCTACCACAAAGTCTTGGTGAACTTCTATCAGTGTTCATTTATAGATGAGCTTGTCTATGTTCCCCGCGGCCCCCCCCCCTGCTCCCCCCACGTCCGTGAATTTACAGCGGTAGATGTGCTTTAAAATTCTCTAGCTAATACATAAAATGTTCAAATCTCTAATCTAACTAAAATTGGAAGGGATCACAGCTAATAGTGAGGTTTCTCTGTGCAGAAATAGACTAACTTTCGCTGAGCTTGTATTGGCCACAGGCAGAGCGCAGGTCTTTCCTATGAGACGCTGAGAGACACTGAGCTGAAAAGGAAACGCTGTTCTATGTAATTACCGTGGTCATGTGACTTTTCAGCCAATCGCACCATACACATCCCAAGTCATGACGTCGCTAACAACATCTCACCCTGCTCTATTCTGTAATCTGATTGGCTGGCCGCCAAATTACAGGAAAGCGCCGAAAAAGGCGCGATCTTAATAGATGATTGCTCAGATTTTAACCTTAATTATCGAATAATTGGAAATTTCGATCACCATAATAAACATTGGCCGATTTCAACTTTGTCGATAAAAATCAGCTAAAATACCCCCCCAAAACCTAGTTTACATTTGGCGACAGGTTGGGGCATAACGGGCACGAACTGGGCTCAAGAGTTGGTACTAACAAATGTGTGTACACACAAGTGACACAAGAATTGGTGTATATGTGGCACAACTGAAACCAGTGGACTAGTGAATACTGCAGAGTTAATTTAAAGGGCTGGAGGCCTAATTATTTTTGCTGTTTTAAAGAGACTGTGTTACTGCTGCATGAAATTTTTGGCCATGGAGGAGCTGGCTAAATACCTTGCGGAAATAACTGCCCGGCAGTGGGAGATGCACAAGCTGTGGGCCCACCAGTTAGCACACCAATGGAGACCGCAGAGGATAATGTTAGAGCCTGCCATGCGGTGCAAAGTGCGAAGTGGAAGATGACCGCAGGGGAAGCTACGACTAAGAAAGGTTTTCTTTCGAAATGCGTCAGCTGTTTTTCCCATAAGCCGTTATTAGTTTATGCTCCTCCATGCATGGGTGTTTCATTGGCTTGTTTATACCTGTATTTTTTAATGAATTAATGAATTAATTTAATTAATAAAGCATTAAGATTTTTTAAACTCATCAGCGGTGGATATTGTAGCGGTTTTCTGCATTTTTCTTGCATGACCGCAGGGGAAGACGTGGAGGTCTTCCTTGCAGCTTTTGAGCAGGTGACTGTAAGTAAGAGGCTACCCACAGAGAAGTGGGCAGACGTTCTGGCACTCTCCCTGACTGGCAGAACCCAGAGGGTATCTTGTCACTGCAGGACACAAGATACTACCCAAAACTTAAAATGGAGATTTTGGAATGTCTGGTATTAACAAGGACTGTTTGTGTGCAGGAGGATGCAAAGCCAGAAGTGGGGAAATCCGTTGCTATGGGCAACCAACCTGATGACTGCTTAAGTGGATGTCCTGTGGCCAGGAGGCCATATTGTCCATCAAATAAGGGGTCCACGTCTGGAGAGACCGAGTTATTGAGGGACCGGTGTGCTGCCATTGCCGCGGGCAACCACCGTCAGCAGCTGGAGGCTGCTACCACCGTCCAGCAGAGCGAGCTGTGTGGGAGGTGCCACAGAGCGGTGAGTTGTGCTCCTGACTGCCCTCTCAGGAGGAGGCCAGAGAGATTGTGGCTGCAAGGCCTGGAGTTCCATGTGGGTGGAGCCCCACCCATGACTGACATGGACAGTCAGCAAGAGAGGTCAAGACTGCACCCAGATGTCATACCCAGTGTGGAGACCTGTCATGGACCCCGTAAGACTGCTCCAGGGGATTTGTTGCGGGTGACACCTGTTTTGGGACTGCCAGGAATGGGTTATGTGACAACCAGGGTGGACCAAGCAAAGGCCCAAACATAATGCCTGAGCAGAAAAAGAGTGCTGAGGACTGCAGGACTGTGAACTGTAGACTCAGTATCTTCCATGCTGTATTACCTGTGACTGTTATAAATTGTGTTACGAATAGTATGCCAGCTGAAAATGCTAACAATAAGAAAAATGTATCTGTAACTAATGGCTATGTAACACAGTCTGAGCAGGGGGATGTTAGCTGTGTAACAAAGTTAGCTCCAGTTACTGCTATGTGTGAACAAGCTACTGCAGGAGCTGCAGCTAAAGCAGTAGATGAGAGCAGCTCAGGTCTGCCCCCGGAGGTCATGGCTGTCAGGGCTATGTGTGAAATAAATGCAGAGTGTGAATTAGCTTCTGAAGAAATGCCAGCCCAGCTGTAGAGCAGACAAGCTCAAGTATGCCGTCGTGAGTCATAGTGCTAGGAGTATCGCAGAAGATGTGGGTCCTGTGGAAGATGACAATCTGGAGAAATGTCTTAACGCTACAACCTCAGGTGGAGCTAATGTGGTTGTCCACAGCAACAAGTTATCCTATGCACCTCCTGTTGTTAAAACTTATGAATATGTGTGCCCTGCAGCTATGTGTGAAGTGTCTGGAGTCCAGTTGGTAAATGTGTGTACCATTGACCCCAGTACATTGTGCATACGTGATGGTAATGTGCAAGTTGCAGGTGCGCCTCTAGTGGTAATGGTGGACCACAGCACAAGTAGTGCAGGCAATGCCTGCCCAGTGTTTGATAGCCACCTGTTCTGTCCCAGTGTGAATATGGCCAGTGTGTTGTCTGAAAGGGAAAAGGCAGATCCTGAAAATTATTGCTCTGCTCCGATGTGTGAGGCGACTGGTTTAAAGAGGGTGTGTGCAGACCCTAGTGAGGTGTGTGCATGCATGAATGAGGCCACAGAGCGTTATGAAAATACTTTTGTAAAGGAAACATGTGCTGACGCAGATTCTGTGTGCAGCCCTGAGCAGTGTATTCCAGAGAAGGGGCTCTGTGATGGAAATCCGGATTTTGGCACTGCAGGGGATGAATGAAAATGTTGTTCTGGAACCTATAGTCTAGCATAGGTCACTTGCTCCAGTAGTTGCTGTATTTCCAGTAGCTTTTACTGTAATGGTCACAAAGACTGCAGTTATGGTGGTGATGGGAAGAGTGAGCTGCTAGACAACAGAGAGGTGGATGTATGCTTAAATCCTAGTGAGGGGCAGGTGAGCGTGTTTGAATCCTCAGATGGTAAAGAGGACCTTGGTTCTGATGAAGCTGGTAAATTTTCTCAACAGGTTATGAAGGAAAATAGTAACAGTGTCACGGAGGTGATATGTCCTGTGGTTTGTGGCAACCTACAGTTGGGTGCTATTTGCACTCAGATGTCCGCTGCACCTACTGGTGTTAAAATGACAGATATCCCATTTGTAAATGGGTTGGCCATTGACTACAGCGCACGGTGTGAATTTGATGGTGAGCAAGAAACAGGGGTGACCCTGAGGCTGAGAGTTCCAATAGAGATGGTTACAGGGGATGTGAAGGAAACATCTCTACACATTGCTGCAGAGGGTCTGAGGATAGAAAGAGCTAGTGAGAGCTGTGCAAAGTGGAATGTGTCCTCTGATGCTGGTGAAGTGCTCAGTGGGATGGACCAGTTTTACTCCTGTAGAAACTAGGTGACAGCTAGTAGCCAAGAGGTGGAGCTTCAGGGTCCATAGAAAATAGATACTGTGGCTGACCCTAAGAGGCAGGAGATGGCCAATGAGGACCAGAGGACTCGTAATGAAGAGGTTTGGGTCTCATCATAATCTTGCAGACAAAGAGGTAGCAGGTTTGGGCTCAGTTGTACCCCTAGAGGCCATGGTGGATAGTGACCCTGAGAGGTGTGCTGTCATTACAGCTTCTGGTGACGCTAGTGTGGTTGCTGGGTCCAACCACGGGTCTTTTGCTTATGTGAGACACAAAATAGTGAAGACACTGCCCAGTGGGAACAATACCAAGGTAGTCTGTGTGTGGCAGAAGGCTACTAGGTATGATAGCGCTGATATTGGGGTTGTCAGTAGTAACCCAGAGAATGTCGGCATGCGGGCTGAAGGTGATAGCATTCTTGCAGAGCATGCATGGGTTGTGCCACCTGTAGAAAGTGGTTATAAAATGTCTGTTGCTTATTTTGGAGTGAGTGCATGGTATGAGCCCACAGCTGACCTGTATGTGGACAATTTTGTTTCCGCCCTTGATGGTGGAGTGAAAATGTTGCCCCAAAGTAAGAGCTTTGACCCTGGAGGTAGGTGTGTGCAAGGTGAAAGGTCCTACGGCCCTTATCAAGGGGGGGGGAGGGATTGTGGCAGAGCGACCTTAGCTGGTCAAAGGTTTCTATCACTAGGTGGAGCAGAGCAAGGTACCTGCAAACAACACGCCAACCAATTTTACCTGGCCTTGGTAAAATAGGAGCCAACCATGTATTTTATCAGCCGCAGTAAGCATTTGGCAATGGTGTAAAGTAGTGTGGTTGTTTCACAGCCGTTCCTGGGTCGGCTCCGTATCGGGAGTAGGCAATGTGTCGGGTGGTTGCCTACTCCCCATGTTCCAGTACAGGTTTTTGGAAGGCGCTTGCAGGCCTATAAAAGTCTGGGACCAATATCGGACTGGGGTGCCTAGGGCCCACTAGAGGAGTTTATGACAGGTGCCCACTTTGCCCATTTTGCCACCTGTACTTTTCCCCGCCCGGTTTTGCTTCAACTTAAACAGACCAATGTGATGACTTGGCCACACTAATTTGTAATCAAGATGGGGAGCTGGGCTTCTGAGTCTCCTTCACCTAATTGCAGCAGGATACCGGTGGTGAACATAAAAGGTCTACACACATATGTCCCCTTCCCCACATAACACATGTGATATAAATAAAAATATATTACAAGCTATAACACAACGTATAAAACCACTACATAATGGTTGTACAGTTACCAAATAACATTGCTATATAAAACCAGAATCCCAAAGCTAAACTTACCAATAATTAAGACCAAATACTTCCACATCATGACCACATATCACCACTAGAGATTAGTGAATTTCTCCAAAATTTGTTTCGAATTTTTCCGAAACATTTGTTTCGTTCCGAATTTATTTGAGACTAAATGCATTAGAAAACAGCTATTTCCTGGCTGCAGAGAGCCTGTAGGGTGTTGAAGAACATTGTGCCATGCAGAAATATGCATAGGGAGCGTGGTTTGGTCTTCATATAATACTGTGTTTTAGTTTGACACGCAGATGACAAATGCCTTTCTTAGAATTGCTTTACACTTCACTTATCTGGGCAGTTGCGGGGTCAAAATGGGGTCAGGAGATGTGTTATAAGAAAAAACTATGAAAAACTGTATATTTAAAATTGAGGATATGCTTTAATTAATCACTTTATTATTCTCTATGACAGGCTATATAACCAATCAGAAACAAGGCGGTAAAATTCAAATAACATAGCTTAGAGTAAAGCTGTTTGTTGATTTGGCAGAAATGCAGAGGCTGGACTATTCCAGCCAATGAGAGCACGAGCTACTACACTCGTAAAATGCTGTGGGGTGCATTCCACCAATCAGGATTCGAGCTACACGTTCCTTTTCGTTTTATGGAAATAGTCTTGTGTCTGATTGGTGTATAGAAAGTGAGGGAAATTCGTATTCACCAATCCTGAAGGGAGCGACAAAAAATACATGCTAACTTATGGGGAGCCAATCAGGATCTGAGTCACTATCTCCATTATGTTCTATGGAGAGAGGAGCTCTTTCTCTGATTGGCTCAAGTGGAAGGGGGCTCGGCTGTTTCCTCAAATGGGGGGAATGAGCGACGTTCTCCATTAGAGTTCTATGTATATTTGCCCTATGTTTATGGACAACCTAAGGGCAATTCTTCTCCCTTGTTTTATGATGTTACATTATTTAAGAGGATCTTATTATTCTATTGCTTTTAATAATAATGTAATAATTATTAATCATAAATGTATTAATCTATAAATGTACCAATTAATTAATAGCTATAAATAATTATAATTCTAATTATATAATTATTAATTATATTACTATATATAAATTAATACTTGTTATTAGGAATAATTAGTTAATAATTTATTAATTATAAATAATTTAATAAAAAATATTATCTTTATTAATTTAACATCATAAGACAAGGGAGAAGAATTGCCCTTACGTTGTCCATAAACATAGGGCTAATATACATACAACTTTAAGGGAGAACATCGCACTTTTCCCCATTGGAGGATGCAGCCGTCCCCCTCCACTTGAACCTATCAGAGAAAGAGCTCCTTTCTCCATAGAATATAGTGGAGATAGTCGCTAGGATCCTGATTGGCTCTCGCAGACGCCATAGGTTATAATGTAGTTTTCGTCACTCCCTCTAGGATTGATAGATACAAATTTACCTCGCTTTATATACACCAATCAGATACAAGACAGAACAAAATGGAGCTAGTAGCTCGACTCCTGATTGGTGGAATGTATCCCATAGCAGATTATGAGTCTCGAGTAGCTCATGCTCTCATTGACTGGAATAGTCTAGCCTCTGTATTTCTGCCAGATCAATGAACAGCTTTATTCTAAGCTATGCTATTTGAATTTTACCGCCTTGTTTCTGATTGATTATTTAGACTCTCATAGAGAATAATGGCTCCATTTCACTCGAATAGCGATTGGAGGAACAAACTGACCAATAAAAGCTTAGCCTCAATTTTAAATATACAGTCTTTCCCAGTTTTTCTTATAACACATCTCCTGATGTAGCGCCGCTGCAGTTGAGAAACGCGTTGAGTATTTTTTTGCCAAAATAGATTAGGTGACAATCTGCAGAAAATCTATTACGATCGCACCATTTTTGGCGCTTCCTGTCATTTTGGCAGCCAGAAAATCAGCTTAGCGCATAAAGCAGGGTGAGCTGGGTGTGCGACGTCATGCCTGTGATGTGTATGGTTGTCATTGGCTGGAAAAATCACATGACCTCGTTTTGCATAGAACAGCGTTCCCTGTTCAGTATCAGTGTTTCAGTGTCTATCACTACAGCAAGACGTGTGCTATGTGTCTCTCAATACAGCTCAGCTCAGAGACACAGTTCTTCTCTTTATGCCTACAGACAACTATGCTTTTAGCTGTGAATATTAGAATATAGGTAGAGTAGAGAATTTCAGTTCTTAGTTAGTTAGACAGAGACTTTTAAAGAAGTATCTAGCGCTGTACAGCCGCGGGGAGGGGGGACGGATGGACAGACAGACAGGCTGGCCTTGGAAAGGAGGGTGTATATTGTGCAGCCCAGACTGTGCTTTGAACCTACATTGAAATTAAATTTTTTTACCACTTTTTGGCCAGCACACCTTGCACCTGAGGTGAAATTGTACCTTTTATTTTGTGTATCCCAGTTTTTTTCAAAGAGCCACCTTGTACTTTAATTTGGTTACAGAAATTTTCTAGTAACTGTTGGTGTATTTCATTGGTGCAAAAACCACCTTTTGTTATCCGTATAACTTTTAAATAGCTGTATTGCACTTTGGTGCAGCCCAGTTTTGTTCAAAGAGCCACCTTGTACTTAAATTTGGATACAGAAATTTTCTAGTAACTGTTGGTGTATTTCATTGGTGCAAAAACCACTCTTTGTTATAGCTGTATTTCACTTTGGTGTGGCCCAGTTTTGTTCAAAGAGCCACCTTGTACTTAAATTTGGATACAGAAATTTTCTAGTAACTGTTGGTGTATTTCATTGGTGCAAAAAACACCTTTTGTTATCCATATAACTTTTAAATAGCTGTATTTCACTTTGGTGCAGCCCAGTTTTGTTCAAAGAGCCACCTTGTACTTAAATTTGGATACAGAAATTTTCTAGTAACTGTTGGTGTATTTCATTGGTGCAAAAACCACCTTTTGTTATCCGTATAACTTTTAAATAGCTGTATTGCACTTAGGTGCGGACCCAGTTTTTTTTCAAATAGCCACGTTGTACTTCAATTTTGATAGAAACATTTTCTAGTAACTGTTCTCGTTTGTCACTGCTGCAAAAAACGCAATTTCTCATCCGTGTAACTTTTGAATAGTTTTATTGCGCTCGATGAATCTCAGTTTGGCGCAGATAGTGCACTTGTATGATGTTGAAAACTATCAATTCCTAGTTCTACTGGGCAGTTGTAAATCCCTGGGACTGAAGGAAGAACACTGTTGATTTTGTCTTACGGTTCTTCCACCAGACCGCATTTCACAGGTATTCAATAGAAACAATTCTGTTTCTAATCCTAGTTGGCTGTTGGAAATTAGAGGGATTTAAGAATAGCTGTGATTTGCCGTCTTTCAATAAGAGACTGTCAAAAACTCTTCCATACCTTCTTAAATTTTTATCTGTCTGAACATGGAGCGAAATGCAGGTGGTAAGCGAGCAAAGAGGAGTATAGGACATGGAGGTAGAGGAACAAGAGAAGGTGCTCCTTCCAGTGCTGGCGACAACACGCAAGCCAGCGGCTCTTCGGTTGCAGGACCGTCAGGCCTGTCATTGCTGAGTCGGTGCCCTGTGAATCTCAGTAACGAACAGCGTCGCCAATCTGTTCTTCAGTGGTTAATGCAACCTGCATCCAGCAGTCTACCTCCTTGTCCTCACAGTCACGACCACAAATGTCGTCATCATCATTGTCAGCATCCGTCCAACATGAAGTTAAGGAGGCCCCAATGTGAACTGGTGTACCCACCCCTGTGGATAATCCATTCTCTGAAGACCTCTTTGATGACAAAATGCGGTTGGGGTCAGAAGGCATTTAAAAAGATCAAGAGGCCAAAGAGGATGATTTTGTCTGCTCTGATGCCCAATCGCTGATGCTATCAGAGGAGGAGAAGGAAGCCGGTCAATCGGCAAAAATCCCGGGTGGTTGGCAACGCCTTGCAGTACCTGCTGCTTGTAGCCCGCAGCTCCAGGATGCATAATGTCAGGACGAGGAAGTCACCTGTGTTGATAATGATGATGACAACATTGCGGATCCAACATGGTCTTTTCAGCAGAATTTGGTTGTGAGTGCTTCATCACTGGATGAGGAGGAAAATGATTGGGTATCGTCAGTACGGGTCCCGCCTCAAAAAGGGAGAGGGCGTTCGCACAAGTCCGCTGAGATGATTCCGCCAGCCACGATCAGCGGAAACACCGCGCCTCGCTTATCGCCGTTGAAAAGGTCCAGGACCTCTCAAGCCTGGGCCTTTTTCGAGCAAGCCTCTGATTCACCCATCGATGTCATATGCCGCCTTTGACTAAAACGCATCATGCACTGAATGCATGAGTTGAAATGGAGGGAACACTTGGCCAAAAAAGGCCACACCAATCCCGGGCTCCCACCCACTCTCACACCCTCTGTCTCCACCTCCTCCTCCTCCGCCACAACCAAGCGTTCCTCAGCTGCCCATGTCTCTCAGAGTCATGATCAAGTATCAGCCTCTGCTTCAGCCCCCACCGTCGCCCAAGTACCACCAGCACCACCAGAGACCCATCCTACCCCTTCTCCTTCCACCAGTTTGACCTGCACGCTGTACAGCGGCCAGTCTAGCAGCCAGTCTAAAATGGTGGTTCAAAGACTCCTTTTTCCGGCACTTTTTAATCTGTGGGTCAAGTGGGTTTGAGGGTCATGCTGCGGTACAAGACAGGTATAGTCAATGTCCAGTTCAACTAAATTGGTCGTTCAAAGTCTCCTTTTTCCGGCACTTTATAATCTGTGGTTCAGCCAGGTGTAAGGGTCATGCTGCGGTCCAGGACAGGTATAGTTAATGTCCAGTTCAACTAAAATGGTGGTTTAAAGACTCCTTTTTCAGGCACTTTTTAATCTGTGGGTCATGCAGAGTTAAGGGTTATGCTGCGGTCCAGGACAGGGATGGTCAATGTCCAGTTCAACTAAAATGGTGGTTCAAATATTACTGCCTTCTGGCACCTTTTAATTTGTGGGTTATGCAGGTGTAACGGTCATGCTGTGGTGCAAGACAGGGATAGTGAATAGTCTGTGACTTTTTTTCTGTGACTTTTATAACCTAATTGTCTTGCCTAAGATGTAGCACATATCCAGTTTACTGTTGTGGATGTTAATTCCAGCTTCTCCAGCCCTGTTTGGGTGTAAGAATGAAGGTGTTCATCTCCCATAGACTTTAATGGTCGTCGGTGATAATCTGTTATCGACTATCGGATATTGTCATGATAATTGCCGATATCGACTATCAAATCGATAACGATTGTTGACACAATCGCTCATCACTATTCGTTACCATAAATCACCAGGAAATTCAGCTTTGTTTAGAATAGAAATTTTTCCTGAAATTCGAAACTAATTCCACTTCATTAGAATCGATTCACTCATCCATAATCTTCACCACATAGTGACTGAATAATACCACCACATCATGAACACATATCCCCACCCTATAGTGACTGAATAATACCACAACACCATGAACATATATCCCCACCACATAGTGACTGAATAATACCACCACACGGTGAACACATATTACCACCACATAGTAACTGAATAATGCTGCCACACCATGACATCTTATCACCCCTACATAATGACTAAATAATGCCATGACCACATATCACCCCCACAGTAACTGAATACACCACATTATGACTACATATCACCACCATATAGCGACTGAATAATACAGTCACACCATGATCACATATCACCACTATATACAAAATAATACCGCAACACCATGATCACATATCACCACCACATAATGATTGAATTATACCACAACACCATGACCACATATCACCACCACATAATGATTAAATACCACAACATCATGACCACATATCACTACCACATAGTGACTGAATCATACCTCCACACCATGAACACTTATCACCACTATATAGAGACTGAATAATACCGCCACACCATTATTAAATATTAGTGTTGAGCAATCCGATCGAGAAAAGTTAAGATCAAGTCGATCTTTACGGTCTTTTCAACGCGCCACTCCATTTTCACTTTCACTGCAGAGCATAGAAGGGGGTCAAAATGTCATCACTGAGGGTGTAGGGATCTCATTGGCTGCTAAAATCACATGGCCCTGTTATGTGTATGTCACTGTATTTCCTGTTGAATGCCATTTCGAGTTTAGTCTCTGAACTGAACAAACTGCTCTCTCTCTTTGCTTGGTTGCATGCAGGCAGACACACTATTTTCCAGCGATTTGACAAAGGAAAAGCTGCTAGCAAGATTAGTTAGAGTTGGGGTACAGCAAGATTAGGAAATCATAGACAGCAGCAGTTAGGGTTTTTCATATTGCTGACTGCATCTTTCCCATCTTTATTCTGAGTGCCCAAAAGTTCCTTGCTCCAGTTTTGGGGAGACAGCTAGTGCACAAGATACCGTTAGGAAATATGCTCTTAACCCCTTAAGGACCCAGCCTGTTTTGGCCTTCCTGACCCAGCCCTATTTTTGAAATCTGACATGTGTCCATTTAAAGGGGGGAAAAATAACTTTTTGCCCCTTTTTCCTTTCCATGTGTTTCCCAAGTTTGTTTTCCGGGGACCCCCCATTGTGCTTTTTTTTAGTAAGAAATTTTTTCCATAAAAACCCTTTTTGGGTTTGTAAAAAAATATAAAAAATTCATGAAAATTTTTGGGAAAAAAAATTGGGGATTTTGAAAGTTGCAAAATTTTGCTTTGAAGACAGTTAATTATTCCCCAAAAAATTAGTTTTTTAACTTCCCTCTACCAAAATGTCCCCCTATAATTGGCATAAATTTGTTTAAATGTCTTTTTTTTTTTTTAGGACATTAGGGGGCTTAGAAATTTGTAGTAACTTCTCAAAATTTTTCAAAAAATTTGAAATTTTAAATTTTTTTTTTGGGACCCTCCAATTCTGCCCGTGGCTTTGAGGGGCCTGAATTTTTGTTTCCCCCAAAAAAATAATGCCATTAAAGAAACTAGACCCCTTAAGTATTTACAACACTTTTTTGGAAAGGGTTTGAAAAACCTTTTTAGATATTTCACAGAAATTAAAGCAAAGGGGGGAGGTTTGAAATTTAAAAATTTTCCTTTTTTTTTGCAGATTTTCAAAAATTTACCCCTTTTTTCACGGGAATAGGGTTTAAATGGATTTAGGTAAATGAAAAATTTAAATTATAAATTTCCCCCCAGGTTTTTGCCGTTTTTAAGATTATCCCAAATAGGTGGCCCTAGTGCAGTATTTGGTTTCAACCTTTAACCCAAAATTTGGAGGAGCACCTACCGGATTTGGGAGGTCCCCAAGTTTTTTAAATTTAAAGGGCCCATTTCGGGTTTTGGGAAAAACCCCCTAAGGGGGTTTAAAATTTTAAATTTAAACACCCCAAAAATTTAGACCAAAAATTGGAAAACTACCCCCCCTTTGGGAAAATTTTACCCAAAGGGGTGCATTGAGTAAATAGACCCCACGGTGATTCAAAAATTTTTTTTTTTAGCAAAGGTGGGAAAATTTTAAAAAAAATTTTTTTTTTCCCAAAAATTCTGAATTTTAGTTAAAATGTATAAATATAAAAGGAAATTCCTGGAAAAAAAAAACCCTAAAACTTTTTTTAAGGAAATTTCTTCCAAGTTCGGCTTTTTCCCCTTTCATGTGGGGAAAAATGTGTTTGGGCGATGGCAGGGCTTTAAAAGGGAGGGAGCGCTATTTGGTTTTTTGGAACGCAAAAATTTTGGTGGGGCCATGTCGCATTTGCAAAGCCCCAAAGTGCAGAACGGGCGAAACATTAAAAGAAAGTCGCCCCATTTTGGTTTAAAAAACCCATCAGGGGATTTTCCTTTAGGGGTGTTTTCCCTGCATTTTAGGCACAAAGGTTTTTCCATATTTTTTTTTTTTAGAATTGGGGAAAATTGAAAAATGGGGGGAAAAACGCAGTTCAGTTTTTGTTTTTTGAGTTTTTTTTTTTCCCAGAAATTCCCGCCGGGGCAGTGTTTTTAAATTTTTTTTGGTGATACTTTTTATGGGGGTCGGTAAAATTTTAAACCAATGATTTTGATTTTATATAGTTTTTTTTTTTAAATTACTTTTCCCACAGTAGAAAAAACGTCTTTTAAAAAATTATTTTTTTAAATTTTGGGTCCTATTTGACAGCCAAAACTTTTTTTTTTTTGTGTGTGCAAGGTGTGTATGGGTTTTTTTTTGGGCGGGAAAAAGTTAAAGTTTTTATTGGTAAAATTTATGTGGTGCTTTATGTTTGCGGGGTTTCATTTTTATTAAGGTTTTTGTGGGATTGTTTTGAAAAAAAAAATACGGGAAATCTTGGGGTTAGTTTTTTTTTTTATTTTTAGGGGTTTTTTTTTCCGGTCATTTTAAGGTATATATGACAGGGTTTGCTTTAAATCACCCGGTCAATACGATTACACCGTTAACCCAAATTTTGTTTTTTTTTTATGTTTTACTGCTTTTTATACATAAAAATTTTTATTAAACGGGAAAAAATTACTTTTTGCATCACCTTTAGTTTAAAGACCCATAATTTTAAATTTTTCTGTGCTTGGGTGTGTAGGGACTTGTTTTTTGCGGGGAGGATTTGGGAAGTTTTTTTTTGTATCATTTTTGGAGGGGAAAAGGGTTTTTTGATTCCCTTTTTAAATCCTTTTTTTTGGAGGCCAGGGTGAAGAAAATACTGATATCCTAGTAGGTTTTTTTTTTTTAAAACGGGGCCCCTAAACCGTGAAATATCTTTGTTTAATTTTGTTTTACTCTTTGGGCCCACTCGATTAGGGCCCCGATACCCTTTTTTATTTTGTTTTTTTTTATGTTGAAGCACTTTAAAAAAAAAAAAAGTGTTTTTAGTTTTGTAAAAAAATTTTTATGCATGTATTTTTTGAGGCTATACATTTTTTTTTTTTTCCCGTATAAAAAGTGTTAAGGATTTTTTTTTGGCGGGATAAATTGTTTTTTTTAATTGGTAAAAAATTTTGGGATTTTTATAGGAGTTTTTGATCGCTTTTTATTTCCCTTTTTTGTGCTCCCGGGGAGGGAAACAAAAATTCTTAATTTTTTGATTGTTTTTTTTTTTTTTTTTTTACGGGGGGTTCCCCGTAGGGGTTTAAATTTAACTTTGAAAGATTTTTTGGGCAGGTCATTACGCCGCGGCGAAAAAAAAATTTATGGGTATTTTTTTTTTTTTTGCCCTTTTTTTTGGGGCGATTGGGGTTTGAAAAGGGGAAAAGGGCGGGGGGGTTGGGTATTTTTATTTTTTTTTTTGGTTGTTTGTTTTTTAATCTTTTTTTTTTCCCTGTTTTTTTTTTTTTTTTTCCCTTTTTTCACTTTTTTTTTTTTATTTTTTCCCCTTAGGGGATTTAAAATGAGGATCTTTAGATCTCCTTCTTTTTGGAATCAGTCCCAAGCTTTTTGCTTTGACTGGTTCCTTTTGAAAAAACTGTCTGTCACGATGCCGGGGGTGCCCACAGGGAAACGGCCGGGGGCGTCGTGCCCGCCCCAGAAAAAACCCGGAAGGCATTCTCGGGGCCTTCCGTGGTGCCCTGAAAGGGGGAGGGCAGGAGCTCCCAAGGATCCCCCAAACCCATTGGCTGCTCCGCCGGACGGAAAACGCGGGGAGGAGCGATCCCCCTCTGCGTTCTCTTGGGTTTTATTCCCGACCGGATTTCGGGGAAAAAATTAAAGGGGTTACTGCCCCCCCTCCCCCGGAGCGGACCCGGGGTCGGGGCCGTGGTGCGGGTTGTAAAACCCTGAAAATTATACAGCCTGACACCCCACGCCGATCGCGCGAAACCCCTGTTTTAGAGTTTCCATACGTCCGGGTTTCTTTAAACCCCCAAAAACGCCCTGGATTTTGGGGATACCCCCAAAGGGTTTTTTTAAAGGGGTTAAAAGAAATATTTTGATTTTATGGTTTTCCTTGTTTAAAAAATCTGATTCTGTGCCCAAAAATTTAATTGCTCCATTTTTTCGGGAGATAGCAAATGTAAAAGGGACCCCGTTGGGAAAATCTGTTTCTCAAATTAAATCGTTTTGATATATTGGTTGTAGCTAAAAATTGATTAAAGTGTCCAAAAGGGTTTCTTGCCCCAATTTTGGGGGGACAACTAGTGTCCCAAGACCCTTTGGGAAAAGCCTGTTTCTAAAAAAAAATCACTTTCATTTTACTGGGTTTTTTGCTGAAAATTGTTTCCCTTGGCCAAAAGTTTTTTGGGCCCCTGTTTTGGGGGGGCCCAGCCAGTGCCCAAGACACCTTTTGGGAAAAATCTGCTTTTCAAAAGAAATTCCCTTTGATATATGGTTTTCTTGCTAAAAATTCTGATTTATCCCCAAAAATTTCCTTGCCCCATTTTTTTGGGGGATGGGCAGTAAAAAAAAGACACTTTTTGGATACTGCTCTAAAAAAAAAATTGCTTTATTGTTAAAATCTTTTTTCCTGCCCAAAAGTACATTGTTAAAGTTTTTGGGGGGCCCAAATCCTAGTGCACAAGAAAACCGTTAAAAAATCTCCAATAGAAACCCAATTTAAAAATTTAAAATTTTTGGGTTTTCTTTGTGAAAATTTTTTTATTGAGTGAAAAAAGGTCATTTTTGCGGTTTCTGCGTTACTGTTATTGCAAAAATCCCAAAAGGGTGGGCAAAAATTCCTATAAAAAAGAAATTTATTAAAAAAAATTTGGGTTTGGCTTGGTGAAACTTTTATTGAAGGGCCCAAAATTTCCCATTTTTCCACTTTTGGGGGGTAGAGTTTTTGGCAAAAAACGGGGACCGTTACCAAATCTAAAACAAAACAAAAAAATTTGTATTTGGGAATTTGTGGTTTTTTTGCTTTTAAAGTATTATGTTTGGGGAAAAAATTTCCTTTTTGGCAGTTTTGGGATTTTTGTAATTGTAAAACATATTGTCTCAAAAAAATTTCCTATAAAAAACCATTTTTTTAAAAATAGTTTTTTTATTTGGGGTGAAAATTATACTAAAGTGGGGGGAAAAGTTCTTTTTTGGCATTTTTGGGGGTGAAAAAAACTTTAAAATTATCCCCCGGGGGGGGCCCGTTTTTTTGTCATACAGATATATACCGGGAAAATTAGTGTTCTCTCTGTTGCAAAATTTTTTACTCAATGCAAAAAAAATTTTTTTTTTTGCCATTTTTTAAAGTCCAAATAACGCTGAAAAATCCCAAATTGGGGGAATCCAATATAAATTTGGGAAAAAAGTATCTAGTCAGCCCCAAAGTTTTTCCACTTTAAAAAAAATGAGAGAGGTTGAAATTTAAACCCCTTCATAGGTGACCTCAATTTATAAACAAAAAAAAAGGGAAAAAAAAAATCAAAAAAAATCCTTTTGTCTGTTTTTGGGGAAATAATTTTTTTTGCCAATTTTGGGTTTTGTAAAAATAAGTATTTGGTCAAAAAAAAAAAATTTCTGCTTGTGTTTTATGTGGTGGCAGCAAAAAAACATAACAAAGGGGAAAAACATGGCGGTTTAAAGCTGGCGGGGTGGCGTAGTTTTTGGGGGGGAAGCCCCGGTTTTAAAAAGACTGATTCAGGGGCCCTGCATCCCTGAGGGGGCCCAAAAAAATTTTTGGACACAAAAGAAAAAACCCCCTTAAAGGGACATCAAAAAGGGGGCCCATTGTTATGTTAAATTTTGGGGGTCCCATTTTTTATTTGGCCGTAGGGGGCCTTAAAAAACTTTTAAATAGTTTCACGGTGGTAGCCGGGGAAAACGGGGTGGGGGCCCATTTAAATTTTTGCACCCAGTGCCAAAAGAACTTAAAACTTAAAACCTTGTGGGTGGACAAAGATTAGACGGCATTTACCATTGGGGGCAGCGAGAAAAATGGCAAGGGGGAAACATGGGGTTTGGTTTTGACAAAGTTTAGGCAGCAGTACCATTGGTGGCAGTGAGAACCCATGCCAATGGGAAACCTTTACAGGTGAAAAAAAAAACCCATAATTAACATCCAAAAGAGTAAAACTGCATTGTGGAAAAACCTTAGAAAATTTAAAATTTCCCTTCAAAAAGTGACAGAAAAAATTGAGGGCAAAAATTTTTAAAAAAATTAGCTTTCGAATGGCTAACTGAAAAGTTTGAGGACAGCTTGAAAGGCGGGGGGTAGCTTTAGGAGGTGCCGCGGATACATTAGATGACAGGGGCTTTGGTGGGCGGGGGAAAAAAATGGCAGTGGGGAAACAGGGAAAGGGTTCCGGTTAGTAAAAGATTAAAACAATGGAGAAACATTGGGTTTCCCGGGTTTTTGGACAAGTTTAGGCAATAGGGAACGGGAGGTTCTGGTTCGACAAGATTAGGAAAATGGGGAAACGCAAAGGTTTCCCAGTTCCAAAAAGATTAGGGGGGCCCAGTCCCTTGGTGGAAGCGAGAAACCATTCATTGAGGAAACCTTTTAAAAGGTGTTAAAAACCCCGAAATTTAAAATCATCCAGAAAAGGTAAAATGAAAAAGTGAAATAACTTAGTAAAAAAAAAAATTTTGCCCCCAAAAGTGACAAAAAAAAATTTGAGAGGCAAAAATTTTTAAAATTGCTTTCAAAGGGGCTAACTAAAAAAGATGGGGGACAGCTTGCAAGCGGGGGCGAAAGCTTTTAGGGGGGGCCGGGGACTCCATTAGATGACAGTCCCTTTTGGTGGCAAGGGGAAAGAACGGGCAGGGGGGGAAACATGGGGGTTTCCCGGTTAGTCAAGTTTAAAGGAAAAAGGGGGAAAAAGTGAGGTTTTTTCCAAATTTCCCAATGAGGTTGGAAATTCGGAATAAAGAGGTTCCGAACCCGACAAGATTAGGTGCATTTCCCATTGGTGGAGGAAAAACCCATCCCAAAATGGGAAACTTCGACGTTCAGGATTCCCGGACTTTTGGTGGTGGGGGGTTTTTAAAAAGTTTAAAGTTTTGGGGAAAGGGCTAAAGGTTGGGATTTAAGAGGTGTATTTTGGATGGGCAAATTTTCCCCAAAATTTGGGTTCTTTTCATTTTCGCCAAATTTCTGACAAAAAATAATTTCCCTTTCCCGAATTACTTGGGAGGGAATCACTTTTAAAAAACAGCTTTTTCCAGGCGGGACAGAGCATGTGGGGTGTTTTGTAAAAACGTTTTTTCCCCTGCTTAAATTTTGCAGAGGGGAACCCTTGGTTTGGTCTTCATTCAATTTTTTGTTTTAGTAGGGAAAAGCAGTGACCCCCCCCCCCGCTCTTAGAATGGGCTTCATTTAAAAAATTCCCTGGGCATTTAAAAGAGGGAAAAATGCCAAAAAAATTTAAAAGGGGGGGAATTTTCCCCTGATAAAGTCAGGGCGAGCGACAGCTAAAAAAAAAACAACCTGAGTGCTCAGGGGGGGAAAATTTCAGTGACGATTTCGGAGGTGACGGCAGAAAAACCCCACGGGCAGCATGAGGTAAGAAGGGGCAAAAGGGACATTTGGGGGGTGGAAAAAAAAAACAGGGGTAGGCCACAGAGGGCAAAAGGGAAATTTGTGTAGGTTACGGCAGCACCCAAAGCAGAGCTTTGAGACAGACGGGGGCCAAAAATGACTTTCTAGAGGTGGAAAAAAAAGGAGTGGGCCCAGAGTGGAAAAACCCACACAGTGGGGGGAAGGTCACGGCAGCCCCCAGATGGGGGTTCAGACAGTGGCAAAAATGCATTCTGGAGGGGGCCAAAAAAAGGAGTAGGCCAGAGGGGTTGGGCCCAAAGACACGTGTGTAGTTTCACGGAAGCAGCCAAAAGCGCAGCATGAGGTCGACAGTGGCAAAAATGCCCAAGTATTTTGGTCACGGCAGAGAAAAAGCAGGCATGGGTCAGACAGTGGAAAATTGACATTTTTGGAGGTGGAAAAAAAAACAGGGTGGGGCCACAGGGGGGAAAATAAACAAAGTGTTTTAGGTCATGGCAGCAGCCACAGCAGCAGCTGAGGTCAAAAACAGTGGCCCCAATTAAAAGGAGTGTTTTGGTCACGTCAGCACCCAAAGCAGCGGGCATGGGGTCAGACAGTGGCACAATGACACAGGTGTAGGTCAGGGGCGCGCCACAGCAGCAGCTTGAGGTCAGAAAGTGGCCCCCAATTTGAAATTTTGGGGTGGCAAAAACGGATTTGGGCCCCCACAGGTGGGAAATTTGACCCCAGTGTGTAGGTCCCCGGCAAAAGCCACAGCAGAAAGCATGAGGTGGGGGGACAGGGGCAAAAGGGACACGTGTCTAGGTCCCCGGCGGGTAAAGCCACAGCGGGCGCATGAGGTCAGACAGTGGCACAATGACACAGTGTGGATGTCATGGCGCCAGCAACAACAGCAGCATGAGGTTAGACAGTGGTACAATGACAGAGTGTGGAGGTGGGTGACAATACCAGTCCCTGGTAAAGATGGTTGGTGGCAGATGGAGAAACTGTCAGCAGATGTGTGGCATCAGGCGGGGGGCGGCATCAGAATAGTGGCTGAGGCAGGTAGTTTGAACCCAGATCATTTCTCACAGTTTGGGTGAGGCGTCATGGCTGATGTTAGTCTGACGCCTCAGGCATTGGTGTGTGGAAATCCTGGCTGATCCACGCCTAATTCATCTTGACAAAGGTCAGTCGTTCCACATTTCCGGTGGACAAGCGGGTTCTCCTTGGGGTAATGATGGCCCCCGCCGCACTGAACACCCGCTCTGATGCCACTCTACTGGCCGGGCAGGACAGCTTCTCCACTGCAAACTCGGCAAGTTGCGGCCGCCATCCAGTTTGGCTGCCCAGTAGTCCAGCGGATCTTCTAACTGGAGTGGCAGAGTGCTGTCCAAGTAGGCCACCACCTGTTGGTTCAGGGTCTGCTACAGGTCCTGCTGCTGCTGCTGGCGACTGCCCTCCTCACTGGCGGGTGAAGGAAGCTGCTCATCAGTGACTCCAGACTTAGGTTGCTGCTGATGGAGCTGGTACTGCTCCGACACCCCCACCTTCCCCCAGCAGCCGCGGCAGTAGTACGTGAGCGCTGAAGAACCCCCCGGTCAGACCTGTCAGAGGAGGGACGATGCCGCACATAGGCAGCGGCCAACTGACTACGGAGGATTTCCCTATAGTATTTGAGTTTGTCCTCCCTTTCAATAGCTGGGAAAAAGGCTCCCATTTTGGACCGGTAGCGAGGGTCCAATAGGGTGGAGAGCCAGAAGTCATCCCTCTGCCGGATGCTGACTATTCGGCTGTCACTAGCCAGGCAAATCAGCATGCTGCGGGCCATCTGCACAAGTGACTCCGAGGGGCTCCCTGCCTCTATCTCCACTGTATACTGCCATGGTGCTTGCGGGTAATCTGCCTCGTCGTCCTCATCTCCATCTACCTCTTCCAGCTGCTCCTCCTCTCTTGTCACCTGGGTAGAAAATCCACTCATTTCACCAGACAATGCTTCTGCTCCAATGTCCTCCTTCTCTCCTCCTCTCCTCCTCCTCCATTTCAGTCCCCACCGGACTCATTGTGGCCGCGAGATGTAGTCGCCACGTCTCCAGTCCCCTGCCCAGACAGATTTTTCAGCATCTGTTCCAGGACATGAAGCAGTGGAATGACGTTATTCATCCCGTACTCCTGGCGACTGACAAATAATGTGGCCTCCTCGAATGTCCTCAACAAACGGCAGGTGTCACGCATGAGCTGCCACTGGCTGACATCAAAGTTACACAGGGGAGTACTCCAGTCCGCCTGGATCATCAAAAAATCGTTAATGGCCTTTCTCTGTTCATACAGTCGGTCCAATATGTGCAGGCTGGAATTCCAATGGGTGGAAACATCTGTGAGCTTGCACAGCTCTGGGATCACTCACAAGTCCTTCAAGCATGAGACAGAGGCAGATATCTGGTTCAAACGCTGTCTTGCTTCCGTGTGTTTATTTCACCAGCAGAACAAAAACGTATGGCAATACATGCACAGCAAACATAAAAAACATAAAAAAAAACTCCCTGCTCGTCTGAGCGCTTACCTATACACAGGTGTAGTTCCCTCACTAGACCTTGGGGCCCGGTGTAGCGGGACACTTGCTTCCACCGGGTGTGAATGTCTCCAGCCAGAAGATAGACTGGAGATGCAGCCCGCCCAGTCAGCTTACCTGCTGACCTTATATACCACCGGGAAACCGGAGTGGAGCCATGGGGGTAAGCACCCACCCTGCTCTATACTTATCCCAATGAAAAGGCCGACCAGGAATGGCTGGTAGCCGTAATAACAGACAACTTAAATGTATGTCGACAGTCTGTACTGCCGACACCTATTTAACAATGGCCTTTCACTCCACCCAAAGGGTTCTTACCTTGGTGGCATGTATCTTGCTCTCTCCAGGCATACGCCCAGAACCTGGCTGGGATATACACTCCATCGCAGACCTTCCCAGCTGCGGCCTTACACATCGCATATCAGAGTGTGTTGGGGGAGGCCGTTCTGCAGCTGCAACTCCAGGAGGGTGTTCCTGGCTTTGTAGGAATGGGATGAAGTGCATGCACAGTTTCCCGGCCATTTTCAGAATCTTCTGAAGATCAGTGGAAGACTTCGGAACCTTTGCACAACCAGATTGAATTTCGTGCGCCATGCAGGGCGCATGGAACATCCCTCTCGGTTGCAGCGCGGACACCCTGTTCTCCCATTGTCCGTCACTGGGTTTCCCATATGCAGTTGGCGCGGAGAAAGCCACACATCGATTTCTTGCTGCATGACGCGGAGCAGTTCCTCCCTGTGTGACTTCGTTCGCCCAGGCAAGCCAGGTGTAGAACTGCGTGACACGCTGTGCCTACTCTTTTGGTATGATGGAGCTGTTCTTGTGGTGGCTGAGATGGTGGGGGGGTGGTGGAGGAAGGAGGAGGCGGACATTGGCGCAGGAGCCGCAGTTTGACAACGTGGAGGAGAAAGCGGCGTCTCCTGTCCAAGTTTTTGGTGTGCCAGGGCCGTAAGCACATTCCCCCCTGGCCCCCTAAAAACATTTACGGGCCCTTTACCGTAGTTTTAAAAAGCTCCCGACATCCGGGGCCGGGGCAGCTTGGGACAAACCCATAAGCTCAAGGCTGGCCCCCCGTTCTACTTTTTTATGAAGTGCTGTTTCGCCTTTTTTTGGAAAAAAAATTCGGCTTGGAAATCTCCTTTTCCCGGGTCGGGAAAAGCCATTATTCCCCTGGAAAAGGGGCAGAGTCCACCCTTTGGAAAAGGGGAGGGGCCTTTTTAAAACCTAACAAAATTGGACAGGGGTTCGGTCAGTTTTGCACCTTTTTGGAAAGGTTTGGGGGGCCCATACTGTTGTCTCGTTGCAAAAACGCCCCCTGAACGACTGGGGGCGCCCAATGATACGAGGAGCAGGAGCAACTGGGCCGGGGGTTTATGGGCAAAAAGGGGACAGCTCCCCCCTTTTGTAGAGGTTGGGGGAGCCTTTTAATGGCTTCAATGGCATTCGTGCCCCTGGGCGGCCCCGCTGTTTTCCGGGTGGGCAGGATGGGGCCACCACAACTGAGCCAAAGTTTTTCTCCCATGCCAACCCGGAAAGGTACGCTGGAATTTTGTTGAAAGCAGGGCCGGGGGCCAAGTTGCTCCCCGGCCCCCGTTCACTTTCTGTTACAGGGTTCTACATTAAACCCCTATTCGGCTCCCCCGGTGTCTTAGCCCAAAAAACTTCCACACCCGGGCCGGAAATATGTATTTTACTCCCAACGCTCCGCACTAGTGACACTGCCGCCACTGCCCTCTGAGCCCTGTGCGCTATTTTCTTGGCCCTGGTAGGGGGGTTTTTTACCCTTTGCCGCGGTGGGCTACATCATCTTTATTTGTGTTCATCGCACTGCGTCCTCATCCCGGTCTTGGTATGCAGGGGCTGACCCCTCACAGTTGACCTCCCATGCCCTTCAACATCTTACTTTGCCGCCTACTGCAAGAACAGGGATATTGGCCCCTTTCTTCGCTGCCAAGTAGTGCGACTGCCCTCCCCAAATTGTTTATCCGCATATAGGGGTTAGCCCAGACCACATAGTAGATCTCTGGTGGGGAACCGTACGGAAGGGGGGGGGTTGAGGGGAAAGGGAGGGCCGCTGACCCGCTCCTGGGCCATGCCAACTAAGGGTTGTGTTGACGTTCCCACAACTCTGGTGGGGTTTTTCAGATGTCATCTGGAGGGAAATGAATGCCCAGTCAACCCAAAGAACCCTTGGGTTGCTAGTCCCGCACACGGCCGCTGATGACAGCGGGGATTGTGCCTCACGGAGTGACCCTGCTGCGCGCCCTTTTCTGTCTGGACCTGGGCCTGGATGTTTGTGCCTTGCCACCCCAGGTGAAGACCTGCCCCTCTCTTTTGACATATGTTTGTTCTAAAAAGCAACACTGTTTGTAAGTATTGTATTGATAAAACACCCCGTATTTATCCAAATAACCCAGTAAAAACTTTTAATTTGGATATAAATTGCCCTCACAAAAGGGAGGAAAATTTACTTGTATGGGGCCCAAAAAAACTCTGTGTATTTTATGAATAAAAAGCACAAAAGGGTTAATTAACCTTATATGAATTTTGCTAAAAATTTTTCTGTGGCGGTGAAAAAAAAGTTTCTTTTTCGATACAACTGAAAAAAAGCTTAATTAACCCCTGGAAGTAAATTGCGCAAAAGAATTGAGCAGCCACAAACTACGAGCTTTGTAGCGTGTTACAATTGCGTGTTTTCTACGCTACACAACAAGAGAAAAAATTGTAATTAACCTTCGCTTGTGAATTATGCTACAGGATAATTTTAATTTTTGGCGGTGAAAAAGACGGTTTATTTTTGTCACCACAGCAGATAAAGAACGCGTTATTAACCCCTGGATGTAAATTGCGCAAAAGAATTGAGCAGCCACAAACTACTAGCTTTGTAGCGTGTTACAATTGCTTTTTTTCTACGCTACACAACAAGAGAAAAAAATTGTAATTAAACTTCGCTTGTGAATTATGCTACAGGAAAATTGTAATTTTTGGCGGTGAAAAAGACGGTTTATTTTTGTCCCCACAGCAGAAAAACAATGCTTAATTTACCCCTGGATGCAAATTGCGCCAAACAATTGTGCAACCACAAACTACGAGCTTTGTAGCGTGTTACAATTGCTTTTTTTCTACGCTACACAACAAGAAAAAAAATTGTAATTAAACTTCGCTTGCGAATTATGCTACAGGAAAATTGTAATTTTTGGCGGTGAAAAAGACAGTTTATTTTTGCCACCACAGCATAAAAACAACGCTTAATTAACCCCTGGATGTAAATTGCGCAAAAGAATTGAGCAGCCACAAACTACTAGCTTTGTAGCGTGTTACAATTGCATGTTTTCTACGCTACACAACAAGAGAAAAAATTGTAATTAACCTTCGCTTGTGAATTATGCTACAGGAAAATTGTAATTTTTGGCGGTGAAAAAGACGGTTTATTTTTGTCACCACAGCAGAAAAACAAAGCTTAATTAACCCTGGATATAAATTGCGCCAAACAATTGAGCAACCACAAACTACGAGCTTTTTAGTGTGTTACAATGGCGTGTTTTCTACGCTACACAACAAGAGAAAAAATTGTAATTAACCTTTGCTTGTGAATTATGGTACAGGAAAATTGTAATTTTTGGCGGTGAAAAAGACGGTTTATTTTAGTCACCACAGCAGAAAAACACAGCTTAATTAACCCCTGGATGTAAACTGCGCAAAAGAATTGAGCAGCCACAAACTACGAGCTTTGTAGCGTGTTACAATTGCATGTTTTCTACGCTACACAACAAGAGAAAAAATTGTAATTAACCTTCGCTTGGGAATTATGCTACAGGAAAATTGTAATTTTTGGCGGTGAAAAAGACGGTTTACTTTTGTCACCACAGCAGAAAAACAACGCTTAATTAACCCCTGGATATAAATTGCGCCAAACAATTTAGCAACCACAAACTACGAGCTTTGTAGTGTGTTACAATGGCGTGTTTTCTACGCTACACAACAAGAGAAAAAATTGTAATTAACCTTCGCTTGTGAATTATGCTACAGGAAAATTGTAATTTTTGGCGGTGAAAAAAGACGGTTTATTTTTGTCACCACAGCAGAAAAACAACGCTAATTAACCCCTGATGTAAATTGCGCCAAACAATTGAGCACACACAAACTACGAGCTTTGTAGCGTGTTACAATTGCGTGTTTTCTACGCTACACAACAAGAGAAAAAAATTGTAATTAACCTTCGCTTGTGAATTAGGCTACAGGAAAATTGTATTTTTTGGCGGTGAAAAAGACGATTTCTTGGAGTCACCACAGCAGAAAAACAACGCTTAATTAACCCCTGGATGTAAATTGAGCAGCCAAAAATGAAGTGGTATTTGTATTGTAAAAACGCTGTGTCTTTAAATGAATACAACAGGAACTGGCTTAGATCCCCCTTGGATTTTCAATGTGCTGTGAGAAGATAGGATTTAATTGTATATGCAGCTGCAGTGGACGCACACTGGATTTCAGATCCAATACCCCAAAAAATCAGAAATAGAACATTAAAAGAAGCAGTCTCTGAGACAAGCTGAGACACCCCACAAAAATCGCTGTATAAAAATCAGTTCTTCAGTAAGAGCTATCACAATCAGCCGCAGCAGCACCTTCCCTGATCAGTACAGGGAGAGGATTGTGAGCTCCCAGCATCGCGCCCGGACTTATATAGTGCGGTGACGTCACAGAATCCCGCCGGTCTCTGATTGGCTTCATCTCTTCACATGTCATCCAGGCTATGCCCTTCTTCCTCCCAGAGTGCTTTGCCCCATGTAACGCCATGTGCTCGCAGTCATTTTATCAATCAAAAGCACACTTCGTTCACCTGAAGTACCCCAAATTTCGACTTCGTTCAGAACCAAAGTTTTCCTGAAATTCTAAACAAATTCCACTTCGTTAGAATCAATTTGCCCATCTCTAGGTGTATGCAGTGCACATCAAGTTCATACAGGTGTGTATTTCAAAATAAATTCAGCTGTAAGACATGTAAATCTAGTTGTTATCAGAAGTAGAATGCAATTTGTGAAAGCAGCAGGCACAGTAACTACAGACATTAGATGTAGTGTAGTTTAAATTTGTATTTCACATTGTCAAGAAGACGTGTTACAGATTACTGGTCAGTGACATCGGCAACCAGGGCAACAAAATGGTCAGAGATCCACGTTTTATTCATTTTTATAAATGTCAAACAATCTACATTGTCAGGGGAAAGATGGATTCTTTTGTCAGTTATCTCCCCTCCAGCTGTGCTGAATGTACGTTCCGAGATAACGCTGGCTGTTGGATAGGATAAAACTTCTATGGTGTTTCATAGTTTCATAGTTTGTAAGGCCGAAAAAAGACAAGACGTCCATCCAGTTCAGCCTGCTATGCTAAGGTGTTGATCCAGATCGAGGTGTCGAGCAAGATTAGGCCATTTATCCATGTTGTACATCCAGAAGTTGAATGGGTCCAGAGTAAGTCCAAAAACATCAATATTGAGTCCCAGATAGTCATGGACCATGGTCTTAAGGCAGTCTCTGTGTGTCCAAATGCTGCCCTGCCTTGCACGCGTTGGTGAGGTGGTAAAAATCAAGTGCCAAATGTCACCCAGTAGGGTTCTGCCACAGGGCCTTCTGCGGCTATTTGCCATTCTTCGGCTGATGTGTTGTTGACGTTTTTCCACCGTGACATTAGAAGACTCAAAATAGGTCTCGAGTTGGTCAATTAGCACTGTCTCAAAATCCTGCATTCTACTGTCAATTTCTGTGGGTGAAAGGAAATTGCTCAGTTTTGTCTTGTAAAATGGATCTAGGAGGGTGGCCACCCAGTAAACGCTTTTTTTTTTTTAGAGGGAAATCCAACACCAGGGGATTCTTTTTTATTAGGATGGAAAAATTAGACACAAGACAATATGGATACAGATAACAGTGAAAAGGTTAAGACAAAAATGTCATCCATGTCAGCCAGTATATGAACACTGGGCTTTGCCATCCCTACACCATGTCAGGGCATCTGCTAGTAAGATAGCAGGAGGCATTAGGTCACAAAGATAGGAAAAAATAAAAACATTTGTTACGCAATTGTCCGTCTTGTCAGAAGAAAAAACTGGGCTCGAGCTCCTATCCTCTTGCTCAGGTACCACTTCATCGCATCTCCTAGACAATTGACAACTGCATATAATGGGCATAGCATTCCAAAATACTTAATAAAAAAAATTAAAAAATGTGGTGGGATTCCCACCTATTTTAAAAATGTGTTTTCTAGAATTAAAGTATTAAAAAACTTGCATTTACGAAATAGCTGATAAAAATATTCCTTTGAATTTTACAAGGGAGGTACAGGAACCACTGATAAAAGACTTCAACAGATGTAGGTTATACATATTTGGATTTCTAGTCTCCTCCATTGTACTGGGGACATTTTTCTTTCTCTAAGCTTGAAAATTTTTATTGTCATAAGACTTTTCCTTTAGAGCTGCCTTTTTTGGAGTTGGTTCAGCTTTTGGCAGAGCTGGTTTCTGATGCTGGTAGAGCTGGTTTAACTGACAACAGTGCCGACCTTCTCTTGGGCTCATACTTGACATCACCAGCATCAGTGACATTGACCTTTCTCTTAGGCATGGCGATTGCTTTGTGCTTGCAACGCTACAGGAAATTAAAAAAAAAAAAAAATTGTGTAGTCTATGGCTGCGTTGAAATCCCTTTCCTCCTCCTGCAGATGGAGTCCTCACAAAAGAACTAGCTCACTGCTCTGCCTCTGCAAGCGGTTAATATGCCACAGCCAAGAGAAAAAGTTCAAACCGGATAGGATCCCTACACCTCTTTATCTCGCTGTTCATTTTTATTGACTTGATGCGTGGATCATGTTGCAGGTAATGTAGCATCCAAGCACACGTGTGAGATGCTGCCGGGAACTCCCAAGCCTCGGGGTCGAGGGGCACTAACAGGATCTTCATCCTCTTCCTCCTCTTCCTGTAATCTGTGTCAACCTCTTACCACTGTAGGGTAATCAGTAGCGATGGTGTCCACCCCTGCCTCCTCATCTTCCTCCACTTCCTCATCCTGACCATCACCAGAGCCCTGGCTAGCCTCATGTGCTCTCCTCTGAGTTTAACTGCTGTCCTGCACCCACCCTCGACCTAGAACTACCGCCTAATGAAGACCTATACAATTGCGAAACAGTCGGGCCTTCTATATCCTCTGGTGAGTAAGGCTCCATGTCCGCCTTCTCCTCCATCTCTGCTGGGACTTGTTGCCGCAAAGTGCCTAATGCTTGTTCCAGTAAAAATATAACCAGAACTGTCCTGCTGGCAAGGGCATCGTCCCAATTGAGCATTTTGGTGGCCTCTTCAAAACTGCCAAAGTTGACACAGATGCAGCCAACACACTGGAGATCTTTTCTGCAACAACGCGGGCTAGGGCAGGGATAGCTTTTCTGGCAAAGAAATGCCTGCTCAGCATCTGATATGTTGAGCATGCCAGGGCCATGACGTGGCGGAACCCATCTGTGTCCACCAGGCGGAAAGGCAACATTTCCATGGCCAACAGCCAGGCAATGCCAACATTCAGGCTTTTAGCTTTGGGATGGTTGGGGTAAAATAGTTTCTTATGCTCCCACAACTTGTACACAGAAATCTGGCTGCTGTACGGCATCTAATCTAGTTGAACCGCAACCTGCATGTTCCCCACTGCCATGTTCTCGCTGCCACTAATAGTACTGCCGCCTACTGTAGTCGAACCGGAACCTTGCTGTTCCCCATTGCCATGTTTTCACTGCCACCAATGATACTGCCGCCTAATGTTGTCGAACCGGAACCTCGCTGTTCCACACTGCCATGTTCTTGCTGCCACTAATGGTACTGCCATCTAATCTTGTCGAACCAGAACATCGCTCTTCCCCATTGGCATGTTCTCACTGCCACCAATGGTACCGCCATCTAATCTAGTACAGCCTGCAGAGGAGTACTAACTTGAAATTCTTGGGCCCTGGTGCAAAAAGTGAAATAGGGCTCCTGCCAGTTACATTTCCAATACCGTTGTCTTCTTATGTGCCAAAGTGGCCCCGTAGCAGCTGCTACCGCTGCACCTCCTATAGCAGTGATGGCAAACCTTTTTGAGACCGATTGCCCGAACTGCGACCGAAAAAAACCTTAGTTACCGCAAAGTGCCGCTGACGTCGGCATAAAGCAGGGAGGTGATATCAGGAAGCAGGGCCGCACAACAATTAATATGAGGTATGTGACAGCCGCTTAGCCCATCACGCTGCCATATTTCCTCTATACAGTGACCATATAATGGTAGATAGCAGTGTACACAGGTGCTCAGCAGACAATTGACTGAATAATACCACAACACCACGACCCCTTCTCACCACCACAAAGTGACTGAATAATACCACAACACTATTGACCACATCTCAACACCACAAAGTGACTGAATAATACCACACCACCACATCTCACCACCACATAATGACTGACTAATACCACAACACCACATCTCACCACCACATATTGACTGAATAATGCCACAACACCATATATCACCACCACATAGTAACTCAATAAAACCACAACACCACATCTCACCACGACATAGTGACTGAATAACACCACAACTCCACATATCACCACCACAAAGTGACTGAATAATGCCACAACACCACATATCACCACCACATAGTGACTGAATAATACCACAACACCACATCTCACAACCACATAGTAACTGAATAATACCATGACACCCCATCTCACCACCACATAGTGACTGAATAATACCACAATACTATGACCACATCTCATCACCACAAAGTGACTGAATAATACCTCCACATCCGTCCTGAATATAAACCCTTATACTTTGCACATATCAGTGATTACAGTTCAGGCCCATTTAGTGACTCACAGGTGACGTTTCTCCGAGGAGTCGTTCACATTCCGGCTTCTTCTCCATCCTTTTCATACCTTCATGCTGACTTCTGTCGACCAACACTCGTCCCTGCAGATTTGGACACAAATATCTTAGAATCCTGACTCTTCCAGCAACTCAATTGGACAGGTGTGTGTGTATATATATGTATATATATATATATATATATATATATATATATATATATATATATACACAGGCAGTATACAGATCCACCTCAGGCAGTATACAGGTCCCCACAGGCAGTATACAGCTCCTGCACAGGCAGTATATAGGTCTCTCATAGGCAGTATACAGCTCCCTCACAGGCAGTACACAGCTCCCCCACGGGCAGTATACAGGTCCCCCTCAGGCAGTATACAGCTCCCACACAGGCAGTATACAGGTCCCCACAGGCAGTGTATAGGTCCCCACAAGCAGTATATAGGCCCCCACAGGCAGTATACAGCTCCACCTCAGGCAGTATACAGGCCCCCTCAGGCAGTATACAGCTCCCGCACAGGCAGTATACAGGTGCCTCACAGGCAGTATACAGCTCCCTCACAGGCAGTATACAGCTCCCCCACATGCAGTATACAGACAGGTCCCCCTTCAGGCAGTATACAGATTCCATCAATAAAAGTAATAACATTAATACTCACCTTACCTTTTTCCCAGCGTCTTTCTCTTCTGTCCATCACTGGCGGCGTGATGGCGTCATCACGCTGCCGACGCTCCTCCGGCAGCTCCTCGGCTGCACAGCCTATGACGGCTGTGTGGCCGAGGAAAGGCAGTGGCGTGATGATGTAACTATATTGCGTCGCTGAGCACACAGGGCCGACACGGACCCTCAGTGCTGACGGTCCACGACGGGCCCCGCTGTGACCCAACACTGTGACCCGGACGCCCAGCCCTCCCAGAGCGAAGTCTGGTTCACAGTGCAGGAAGCCAGCGAGTGGGCAGCCGGCGCGCGTGTCTGCAGAGATAGCCCTGATGCCATAGGTTCGCCACCACCGTCCTATAACTACGCTGTCCATCTACATCTTTTCAGTTAGCCATTGAAAAGAATGAAGTATTTTAGCTTCTAAATTTTTTTCTGTCACTCTTAGAGCCAAATTTTCTTCACTAATTTGTTCCACGTATCCAGTTTACTGTTATGGATAATTCCAACTTCTCCTCGCCTGGATAGGTATAAAAATTAACCTGAACATCTCCAATTAACTTTAATGGGGATCAAAGATTGGCTCGATATCGTCGAATCGATCTTCTCAAAAATCGAGAATCGACCCGATCTCGATCTTTTTAGGAATCACTCATCTCTACTGAATATAAACCATTACACTTCGCACACATATAAGTAATTACAGTTCAGGTACATTTAGTGACTCACAAGTGACATTTCTCTGATGAATAGTTCATGTTCCCTTTTCTTCTCCATCCGGTCCACACCACCATGCCGACTTCTGGCCAACACTCATCTCTGAAGATTTGGACACAAATATATTAGAATCCTCACTTTTTCAGCAACTCCTTACTTATAGGTATATAAGTCCCCTCAGTTAGGTAGCTCTATAGCTCCCCTCCTCATATAGGAAGCGCTATAGGTCCCCTCAGATAGGAAGCTATATAGGTCCCCTCAGGTAGGCAGATATATAGAGATGTCCCCTCAGAAAGGCAGGTATATAGATATGTCCCCTCAGTCAGGTTTATATAGCTCCCCTCAGTAAGGCAGGTATATAGATAGGCCCCCTCAGGCAGGTACATATAGATCCCCCAGTAAGGCAGGTGTATAGATAGGCCCTCTCAGGCAGTTATATATAGCTCCCCTCAGTAAGGCAGGTAGATAGGCCCCCTCAGGAAGGTATATAGATAGGCCCCCTCAGGCAGGTATAAATAGCTCCCCTCAGAAAGACAGGTATATAGATATAGTTCCCCTTCAAGCAGGTAACCAGCGTTAAAAATAATAACATTAATACTCACGTTACCTCTTTTCCAGCTGAGCGCCTTCCTCTTCAGCCCATGACATCACGCCGCCAGCACCGGGACTTTCCTCCAGCAGCTCCTTGGCTACACAGCAAAGCGGCAGCTGAGTGGCCGAGGAGAGGCAGCCGCACGATGAGCTCACTTCATCACACTGCTGCCCGGCTCAGCAGTACGGGGCCGTGGCGGGTCCTCAGCGCCATGGGGACCCGAAGGGCCCCACTGTGTTGGCTCTGGGGCCCACCTGAGGATCCACCGATCCCCTGGTGGCCCGGTCCCACACTGCCTGGACTAAGGTGAAAAGGGGGCTTTGGTGGGCTCCCTAGATTAAGAGCGCGGGGAAAGTTGAAGTAAGGTTGGACCCCAGGGGCGGGGAAAAAGCTGGAACCGTGGAGATGGCGAAACGAATGGCACGGCAATAGGCCTGGACCAAAATTTGGGGGGGACAGTATATGTGTTTTTAGTGGCTGCGGCCTGGGGTTTTTTTCTGTTTATGGTTTATTTTTTTGTTTTTCTGTGCCTAAAATAAGCGGGTGGGGCATTTTTAAAACAAAAGCGCCATAATCGTTCCCCCAATAGTGTTGAGCGATTGCTTTTGGCTATCGAAATCGATCGATAGTCGATAGCCCCGGCCCGTATCTAAAAGGTTTTTCGATAGTGAAAACGATTATGCCTGACCATTAAAGTCTATGGGAGAGAAAACACCTTCTTATTTCACCCAAAAAAGGGTGGGAAGCTGAAATTTAAAATCCCAACGTCAAATGGTACGTGCTACATTTAGGCAACACACTTAGGTTTAAAAGCACAGAAAAAAAGTCACAGCCATTTTCTATCCCCTTTCTTGTACCAAGCCGACCCCTTTAAAACCTCTCACCCCCAAAATTAAAAAGTGCCAGAAGGCGTTGATTTGAACCCCATTTTTGTTTCACTGGACATTGACTATACCTGTCCTGGGCCACAGATGGCCCCAAACCTACAGACCCCCACATTTAAAAATGCCGGAAAAAGGAGTCTTTCAACCACCATTTTAGTTGAACTGGACTTGAATTTCCTGTCCTGGGGCCCCCCATGAGCCCCCAAAACCCGCATGACCCCCACATTTAAAAAGGCCGGGAAAAAAGGGGCTTTCAACCCCCCATTTTAGTTTTTACTGGGAAATTACTATCCGTCCGGGCCCCAGCATGAGCCCAAACTTGCAGGGCCCCCACATTTAAAAAAAATGCCGGAAAAAGGAGTCTTTCAACCACCATTTTAGTTTCACTGGACATTGACTATTCACTGTCCTGGGCCACAGCATGAGCCCAAAACCTGAATGACCCCCACATTTAAAAAGTGCCGGAAAAAGGAGTCTTTAAAACACCATTTTATTTCCATGGACATTGGACTATACCTGTCCTGGGCCACAGCCATGAGCCCCAAACCTGCTTGACACCCACATTTAAAATGGCGGAAAAAGGGTCTTTTTCAACCTCCATTTTAGTTGAACTGGGTCATTGATATACCTGTCCCTGGGCCACCAGCAGGAGCCCCAAACCTGACTATGACCACACATTTAAAAAGTGCCGGAAAATAGGAAAAAAGGAGTCTATTTCAACCACCATTTTATGTTGAATCGGTCCATTGACTATACCTGTCCTGGGCCACAGCATGAGCCAACAAACCTGCTTGGACTCCCAATTTAAAAAGTGCCGAGGAAAAAAAAGGAGTCTTTTCAACCACCATTTTAGTTGAATGGACATTGATATACCTGTTTCCTGGACCACAGCATGAGCCCCAAACTGCATGACCCACACATTTAAAAAAGAGCCGGGTAGGAGAAAAAGGATGTCTTTCAACCCCATTTTAGTTTCAACTGGACAATTGACTATAACTGTCAATGGGCCACTAGCCATGAGCCCAAACCTGCTTGACCCCCCATTTAAAAAAGTGCCGGATAAAGAAAAAGGAGTCTTTCAAACCACCATTTTAGTTTCACTGGGACATTGACTATACCTGTCCTGGGCCCACAGCCTGAGCCCCAAAACTTGCATGACCCCAAATTTAATTAGTGCGGAAAAAAGAGTCTTTCAACCACCATTTTAGTTGAACTGGACATTGTCTATCCTGTCCTGCGGACCATCCAGCGATGAGCCCCAAACCTGCATGTAAGACACCCAATTTAAAAAGTGCCAAGAAAAAGGAGCTTTCTTCACACCATTTTAGTTTGAACTGTGCATTGTTATACCTGTCCTGGGCCACAGCATGAGCCCCAAATGCATGACCCCCCACATTTTAAAAAGTGCCGGAAAAAGGAGTCTTTCAACCACCATTTTAGTTTCACTGTACATTGACTCTACCTGTCTGGGCACAGCATGAGCCCCACAACCTGCATGGACACCACATTTAAAAAAGTGCCGGAAAAAGGTGTCTTTTTTCAAAACCACCATTTAGTTGAAACTGGACATTGACTATACTGTCCTGGGCCACTAGCTGAGCCCAATCTGCATGACACCCACATTTAAAAAGTGCGGAAAAAGGAAGTCTATCAACAACCATATTTAGTTTGAAAACTGGACATTGACTATACCCTGTCCGGGCCACAGCATGAGCCCCAAACCTGCATGACCCCCACATTTATTAAAAGTGCCGGAAAATAGGAGGTCTTTCATCCACCATTTTAGTTTCAAGGACATTGACTATACTGTCCTGGGCAAGCATGAGCCCAAACATGCATGACCCCCACATTTAAAAATGTGCGGAATAAAAAAGCGGTGTCTTTCAACACCATTTTAGTTGAAATGGACCATTGACTATACCTGTCCTGGGCAACAGCATGAGCCCATACCTGCATGTCACCAAACATTTTAAAAGTGCCGGAAAAAAGGAGTATTTCAACCACCTTTAGTTTTCTATGGGACATTGACTTATACTGTCCTGGGCCACTAGCATGAGCCCCAAACCTGCATGACCCCCACATTTAAAAAGTTGCCGGAAAAAGGAGTCTTCAAACACCATTTTTGTTGAAAGCTGGACATTGACTATACCTGTCCTGGGCCACAGGCATGAGCCCCAATCTGCATTGACCCCACACATTTAAAAATGTGCCGGAAAAAGGAGGAGTCTTTCAATACCAATTTTAGTTGAAACTGGACATTGACTATTACCTGTCCTGGGGCAACAGCATGAGCCCCAAAAACCATGCATGACCCCCATCTTTTAAAAAGTGCCGGAAAAAGGAAAGTCTATAACCACATTGTTAGTGAACTGGACATTGATATACTGTCATGGGCCACAGCATGACCAGGGCCGGAGTTACAGTGGGTGAGGTGAATGAACTGAAAGCCAGGCTGGCGTCCGGTTTCTTATTAAAACACGCAGGTTAAAATGCCCTTGATGACGTAAGCAAACAAAAACTGTCGTTGCTGAAGCAGAGTGCGGGCGGAAGGGAAAGTTGTGGGACTCCAGCCTTTCACTGAAAACAGTTCAATACCTGGGTAGCGCTTGCCCCTCGTAATGAGTGTGGACCAATTGAGCTTACTTGGAAAATACTTGTGGTTAACGCTCACTGTTTACTCCCTGGTGACTTTCTTGGCATTCTTTTTCTCATTCTTACTCAACGGTGCTGGAGGAAATGGTTTCTGTACTTTGTTCTAGTCGTGCTCCTACTCCATGCTCCTCTGATAAACCTACAACCTGGTCAAGTTTTCCTGTACCTCCCTTGTTCAATTCGGAGGAAGTTTTTTAAACAGCTATTTTGTACATGCTTGTTTTTAGTACTTTAATTCTAGATAACACATTTTTTAAAATAATAATTAGGATGGATTCCCACCATGTCTTTGTTTTCTCTTTTTTATCATTGGTATTATTGGGGTTGTCTCATTACAGGGATTGATAGCTATGTTAAATAGATCTTGCATAATCCAAGTCATTTTGCCATATGTGTACTTTATACTGTGTCCTACCTATTCTGTTTCTGTCAGCACCATCACCCTTGTGCAATCTTTGTCAATGTGAAGAACAAAATCGTCGGTTAGAAAAACATTTTTAGAATAGGACCTTGTTGTATAGCTGCATGTCACAGCAAAATGCCCCCAAAAATTCAAAGCATGACCCTTGGAGACCACTTGGTCAATTGTGAAGAAACAAATGTTTCTGTTAGAAACTACATTTTTTAGTAATAGGACCTGTAGTATAGCTGCATGTCCAGCAAAATGCCCCAAAATTCAAGCATGACCCTTGAGCCAACTTTTGGTCAATTGTGAAACAAATGTCTGTTAGAAACAACATTTTTTTATAATCAGGACCTGTAGTAATTGCACGGCATTTCAAAGCAGGCATACACCAAAAAAATTATAAAAATGACTTCTCAGCCACTGTTAAAAACTTTTGTGAGCGAGTAATGCCACTTAGACTTAGAAGCCACATTTCTGTTACAAAGGACCATGTCATTATTTGCTGTATCTCAAGCTACTATGACCCACAAAAATTATAAATATGACTTCTCAGCCACTATATAAAAATTGTGAGGGAGAAAAGCACTTAGGAAGCCACATTTCTGTTCCATAAGGACCATAAATTATAGCTGTATCTACTGCAAACATGACCCCAAATTAATTTATAAATATGACTTCTCAGCCACTATTAAAAATTGTGAGGGAGAAATGCCTGTTAGAAGTCAAAATTTCTGTTTCAAGGACCATATTGATCTATGATTATGCGTGTATCTCACAGCAACATGACCTCAATAACATTGACAATGCGAAAACTTCTTAAGATAAAGTGAGTAAATGGAATACGGTGATTGTCATGAAAACCTTGCTGTCTTTTACTCTCTCTCACAGCAAAACCAGCAAAATGATGTGGGGAAAAGAGAATAAAAATTGCAGTTGAAATGATCATTTTAAAAAAATGTTTTACAAGAGGGACCATTTCTGTTTGAAAAGGAATGTGAAGTAGATGGCAACTAATCGGTGGGGACCTTCGGCAATTGGGGGCCACAACATCATCAAAGATTACATGCGGATTCTCTTGATGAAAGTCAAACGATCCACTTATCTGTGGGAAAGCCGGATGCGTTTTTCTGTAATGACTCCTCCAGCTGTGCTGAAAGGTCGTAACACCCGCTTCCAAAAAAGGAAAAATTTTTATGGACGCTGGCTGCTGGGAGGACAACACCTCTATGCGCGTGACGAGCAGCTAGCCATTCGTTCCCATTTGGGATACCCTAGAACAGAAGTTATTGGGTCCGGAAACACATGACAAAAACAGCGGTGTTGAGACGCAGGATAGTCGTGCACCATGATCTTAAGATGATCTCTGTGTGTTGGATGTGTTGCCCTGCATTGCATGCGTTGGTGAGGTGGTAAACCAAAGATTGCCACGAGGTCACCCAATTAGGCTTCTGCCACCTTGGGGACATGCTGCTGCCGCTACGCCTACTTGGCACTCTACTGCTGTCACGGTCGCTGATGTTGTTCCACCGTGACATTTGGGGAACGTGAAGCAGGAAGAAAACAGATGTTCAGATTGGATTCAATCAGCTAGGTCTCCATTTCCTGCATTTTACTCTATATATGTGGTGGGTGGAAGGAGTAATTGCGATTTTTGTTTTGTACCGGGGAATCCAGGAGGGGGGTTTGGGCCACACCCTAGTAACTGTTGTTCATTTTGATGGCCTTAATGCGAGGAACATCGTTGGAGGAAATGGAGCATCCAAGCCACACATGTGAGAGATTGGTAACCTTGATTTCTCCAAGCCTCTGGGTCGTGGAGGCACTAGCAACTGATGTTCCTCATCTTCCCTCCTCCGTCAAAATTCCGCGCCAACCTCATTCAAGGCAGGGGACAGTCGGTAAACATCGGTGTATAGAATACCTCCTCTCCTCCTGCAACGCTTGCCTCTCGGCACAGCATCAACACAGCCATGACTTGCCTTGAGATGATGCGCCACTTGCACTAGCTCTGGGACTCCACCGCCACTGCCTGATGAAGACCGATGGAAATTGTGAAAAACTGTCGGGCCTTGTGGATTTGACGGAGTGAAAGGTCCGTGTCCCGATCTGTGTCCGTCCCCTCCTCCGTCGCTGGCGGTGGACTGTGTTTCAGAGTGTCCAACGATGTTCCAGAACTAAGAATCCACCACGCATTGATATGCTGACTTGGGGCATTTGTCCGCCATTGACCATTTCTGGTGGTTCTTTAAAACTGGCAAGGATGGTGCAAGAGCTCTTTCACCTGCCTCCACATCTCGGTGGTTCAACACCCCGAGGTCCGTTACGCTGGCTTGTCAGACCATGTGTCATTCGTTATTCTGCGTAATGGCATTGCGCTGCTGCCACAATCGGCTGGAGCATGTGGAGGGTGGAATTCCGCATGTTGCCACGTAAACAATGAGTCGGTTGACGGGGAGGCGAGCTGAATGATGCAAGAAGCAGGCGGGGACGATGCAGGGTGCGAACGGCGGAAAGGCGTACTCAGACCTCGAGCCTTCTTCAGCAGCGGCCAGTCCTGACCCGAGGTAGCTCTTTAGAAAATTTCTGGACGAAAGGTTATGACATGTGCCCAGGCAAGGGATGTGCTCTGCCTACGATCTGAAGGCGCGGCAGCAGATTTCGCCCGTTATCGCACACCACCTTGCCTAGGCACAAGGTTCTTGTCACCCAGCCTGCCTCGGTCTCGTTGCTTAGAGCGTCCAGATCCTGCACCTGTTGTGTGTGGACGGTCTCCAGGCAGATTAATTCAACATGGCCTGGTATCTCTGGGCACGGTGATGCTCCAGAGGACCTTGGGGTGTGAAAAGAGCCCTGCCCATCCCTGCGGTTTTGAAAGAGCATTGCGCCGAGCCTGAGAGCCACCGTCACCTCCCTGAGATACATCCACACAGCTCCACCCAGTGAGCTGTCACAGAGATATAGCGCCCTTGGCCGTGCTTACTAGTCCATGTGTCGGTGGTGAGATGTGGAGTGGTCTTTTCCGGACACAGATGCTGACAAAGCGCTTAAAATTTTTAGATGACCAGTGGCTGGCCAGGGCAGGGAGGTTTTCTGGCAAAGAAAGGCCTGCTCGGCCATTCTGGTATTGGGGGCAGTGCGAGGGCCCATGACGTAGCGGAACCCATCTGTGGCCAACCAGACGGAAAGGCAACATTTCCAAGGCCAAAAAGACCTGGGCAATGCCGACATTCGGGCTTTTGGCTTTGGGAGATGGTTTGGGTTGTAAAGTTGTTTCTTCTTGTGCTCCCAAACCTGGAAGACAGAAGGCTGGCTGCTAGACTGGGCACTGTATGGCGGTGCAGGTCGTCAAAATGGCGGCGGAGGTGAAGGGGGTGTCAGGATGGGGGGGGGTCTTCTGGTGGTGTGGTGGTACTTTCGGGGACGGTGGAGGCTGAACTGAAGCGGAGGCGTCTGATCCCTGATCATGACTTGAGAGGACATGGGCAGCTGTGGAACGCTTGGTGGTGGCGGAAGGAGAGGAGCGGAGACAAAGGGTGTGACAGTGGTTGGAGGCCCGGCGTCGGTCTGGCCTTTTTTGGCCAAGTTTCTCCCTCCATTTTACAACTCATGCAATTCGTGTCATGTGACCTAGACATGTTGGTGGTGGGTTAACCCTTAAGGTTTCTTGCCTCTACTTATGCGTGTACGGCAATGGCGGCAATATGAACATCGCTGGGGGAATCAGTGCTTGCTCACAAGAAGGCCCCAGGCTCGTTGAGAGGTTCCTGGACCTTTTTGACGGCGGATAAGGCTAGGAGCGGGGTTTGCGCTGACCGTTGGCTGGTGGGAATCATATCAGCGGACTTCTTGCGACCGCCCCTCTCCCCTTTTTGTAGCGTGGGGGACCCGTGGACCCGTATTGACACTACCCATCGTCTTCCTCCTCGGTCACTGATGAAGCGCTCAGCAGAAAATTCTGCGGAAAAAAAGACAAGGATGGATCCCGGCAAATGTTGTCATCCTCTTCAATCATCATCAACCCACGGGGGACATGGTCCGTACTGTTCTTTCTGCAACCAGATGTGCGGGGCTACAAGCAACGGGGCACTGCAAGGCAGTTTGCCGACGCCCCGGGATTTTTGCGATTGATCCGGATTCCTTTCCTCCTCTGATGGCATCAGTAACTGGGGCGTCCAGAGCAGACATAAAATCATCCTCTTGATCTGTTAACATGCCTTGTGACCCAACCGCCATTTTTGTCATCAAATGGTCCTTCAGACAATGGATTATCACAGTGGTGGGTACAACGAGTTGACATTTGGGCTGCTTCATGTTGGAGGGATGCTGAGACGACATTTGTGGCCGTTGACTGCGTGGACGAGGAGGTAAGATGTAGTTTGATAGGTTGCATCTAACCACTGAAGGAAAGATTGGCGACGATGTTCGTTACTTAGAATTCACAGGGCCCTGAAACCAGCATGTCAGGCCTGTCGGTCCTGCAACTGAACGATCCGCTTGGCATGACGTGTTGTCGCCAGCACTGGAAGGAGTCCTTCTCTCGTTTCTCTACCCTCCATGTGCTACACCTCTTTGCTTTCGTTACCACCTGCATTTCGCTCCTGTTCAGAAATATAAAAATTTGAGAAGGTATGGAATAGTTTTGGAAGATTCTTATTAAAAGACGGCAAATCACAGTATTCTCAAATCCCTCTAATCAAAACAAAATTGCTGGATTCAAATTTAACTGCAAGGTGTCTATCAACAAATTGGACTGGGCAAAAGTCCAAAAAAACACGTATCTGTTATGTTTTGGTATAATAAACTGTATTTTTTGCACCTTTCAATTCACCTGTGGTGAATATAGAATTGCTGTTTTAAGATTTACGTAGATGCTGCGTCAATGAACAGTGCTGGGTGCGCAAAAGTCAAAAAACACGTAACTGTTATGTTTTGATATAATAACGGTATTTTTTGCACCTTTCAATTCACCTGTGGTGAATATAGAATTGCTGTTTTAAGATTTACGTAGATGCTGCGTCAATGAACAGTGCTGGGTGCGCAAAAGTCAAAAAACACGTAAACTGTTATGTTTTGATATAATACACGGAATTTTTTGACACTTTTCATGTCACCTGTGGTGAATATACGAAATTTGCTGTTAAGATTTTACGTAGAGATTGCTGCGGCAATGAACGCGCAGTGCTGGGTGCGCACAAGTTCAAAAAAAAGTAACTGTTATGTGTTTGATATAATAACAGGTATTTTTTGCACTTTCCAATTCACCTGTGGTAATATTGAATTGTGTTTGTAAGGGATTTAAGTAGATTGCTGCGTCAATGAAACAGTGCTGGGTGCGCAAAAGTCAAGGCACGTTAACTGTTTATGTTTTGATCTAATTAACTCGTTTCTTTTTTGCCACCTTGCAATTCACTTGTGGTGATATAGAAATCTGCTCGTTTTACGATTTACGTAGATGTGCGTCAATGAGAACGTGCTGGTGCGCAAAAGTCAAAAAAAACGTAACTGTTATGTTGTTGATATAATAAACGGTAATTTTTTGCACCTTGCAATTCACTGTGGTGAATATAGAATTGCTGTTTTAAGATTTACGTAGATGTGCGTAATGACACAGTGCTGGGGTGCGCTAAAGTCAAAAACACGTAAACTGTTATGTTTTGAGATAATAAACGGTAATTTTTTGCACCTTTCAATTTAGCTGTGGTGAATATAGAATGCTGTTTTAAGATTACGTATAGATCGTTGCGTCACATGAAACTCAGTGCGGGTGCGCAAAAGTCAAAAAACACGTTAATCGTCTATGTTTGATATAATTAAACGGTATTTTTGAACCTTTCAATTCACATGTTGGGTGAATCTAGATTTGCTGTTTTATGATTGTACGTAGATGCTGCGGTGTCACGATGAACAGTGCCGGGTGCGCAAAAGTCAAAAAACACGTAACTGTTAGGTTTTGATATATTAAACGGTATTTTTTTGCCCTTTCAAAATCACCTGTGAGTGAATATAGATTGCTGTTTTAAGATTTACGTAGATGCTGCAGTCAATGAAACAGTGCTGGAGTGCGCGTAAAGTCAAAAAAACACGTACTGTGATTTTTTCGTACGATTCCTCGGTATTTTGGCAACAAACAACCTGTGATTGACTACAAGATTGCTTGGATTGTAATTAAGTGCCACGGTTGGATTATCAACAGTCAAAGGGTGTAATGGTTACAAATTGAGACACTATCTGCAAAATGTCTACTGATAATAAAGTGGAGTTTTGCAGCTACAATAGAGGACCTGCAGTTTCTCAGAAATTGTTGTTTAATCCACTATAAGTTCAGGGGTTGCAAATATCAAGGGAAATTTTTCAATAGCAAATGTAATAATAAAGATATTTGCCACTACCATGTCTACACAAGTTCTTGGTGAACTTTATCCATTTGTTCTTTATAGATAGAGCTTGTCTGTGTTCGCCCGCGGGCCCGCTCCCCCCCCCGCTACCACGCCGTGAATTTTACAGGCGGTAGATGCTGCTTTAAAAATTCTCCTAGCTAATAATAAATGTTTCAAATCTCTAATCTAACTACTTGGAAGGAGATCACAGTAGATAAGTAGAGGTTTTCTTGTCAGAAATACGACTAATTTTCGTGAGCTGGTTTCGGCCACAGGCAGAGCGCAGGTCCTATCTATGAGACGCTGAGAGACACAGAGGCTGAAACAGGAAACGCTGTTCTGTGTAAGAACGATGTATGTGAGTTTTCCAGCCAATCGCAACCATACACATCCAAGTCATTTGTTGCACACACCTCTTCACCTGCTTTATTTCTTGTATTTGTTTTGGGCGCCAAAATTACAGGGATGCGCCGAAAAAGGCATGCTATTCTTATTAGATGATGCACAGAATTTTAACCTTAATTTATGCATGATCTGGAAATTGCGCGGCAATCACCATAAAAACCTTGCGGATTTCAAACTTTGTCGATAAAATCGCCTACACTAGGCACCAGTAATCAGTTCCGTTACGCAAAGGAGACATTATCCTGATTCCATCAGTGGTTGGATACATTGATTCCATCAGATCCTGCCGTTTAACTCCACAGGTAAAATAATTATTAATGTAACTACACTGTAGAAATTACTCTTACACAGTGACATCAAAATGTTTGGACCAATTACTGACACTTTCCTGGTTCCATGACTTGATTGTAAACATTGTATGCTTTTAAAACCTAGCATCGTGGACCATCCAGGCTTAGAAATTAAGAGAGAGAAAATTTTGGAGGTCAAATGACAGACATCACTGAAGATTGTCCTCATGTCTATGAGAGATTCCACTTCAATGACATTCATTCTTGTCAAGTACAAGATGCATACTGGATCTTATATGAGGAGCCCAACTACAGGGGATGCCAGTACTACCTGAGACCTGGAGAGTACAGGAGGTATATGTAACAGTGCGGCGACAACCAACGTACGCCGAAGCGCCGACCGCTGACATTCGGGTGTGGATCCACTGTGATCACCGTAGGCGAGATGGTATATGGAGGCCACGCCAGGGAGCGGAGCCTAAGGGGCCCCTGGTCTTCACCGGAGCCCGCCTCAAAGCAGGACAGACTTAGCTGTGGGGGACCCCCAGGTCGCTACTCCTGACGTGGCTACCTGCGGTGACAGCCGAGGTGCAGGACAGGAACACAGGCGGTGGCAGACAGGAACGTAGGAAAGCATATGCAGGGCAGGTAAACGTACACAGGAACACAGCAGGATACATCAGGATAAAGCAGGTACTGAACAGGTGACACGGCAGGATACAGCAGGTAAGGAACAGGTGCCAAGGCAGGACACAGGACAGGTGCAGAGACATCAGACATGACAACAGGAGACAGACAGATGGTCAGGAGCTCAGATGACAAAGAGACTGGACCAGCATCTCCAGGGTTAAGTCCAGAGACACTGGCAGGAGCTCAAGATGGACTCAGCAAGACACAGCATGAGACTGCAATGGACTGACCCAGAGTAAAGGCAGGAACTTCCTCTTATAGTCAGGGGTCATAGGGCAAGAGGAAGGTGCACAGGACAGGAAACCGATAAAAGGCAGGAAGCTGCCACGCACACGCCCTAGGGGGCACAGTGCGCACACAGGACCCCAGGAAGCAACAGGACAGGCATGTACCAGGAAGGCATGACACGCTGGTGGTCCATGGCAGGGGACCGCGCCATGAACCCTGACAGTATACTGACTGGGGAACTTCTAATCCAAGAATTGGTTCTTTCAGATTAATTCAATATCCGTATTGATGTATTTTTTCTTATCAAGAAATGTGTTAATAAATAAATGACTTTACAAGGAAAATTGTTATGTTTGTAATGTGTAACATTATAACAAACACAGGTAGAATATACATTTTGGAAATGTCAAACAACTTTAATGCAATGAAATAAGATGTCTATGATAGATAAAGAATTAAGAACTGAAAACAGGTTATAAATATTTCCTGGTTATTTTTCATTGATAATAAACTACTTAGTCAGGAAAAATGTAAACAACATGGCATGAGCGGTGTATTAAACTTTATGTAGACCCATAGTGAGCTTAGCTTTGGCCCATATCTACCTAAAGTCTGATAACACTTCTTCAGGTAAGCAATGCTTAATGAAATCAAAAGATTTTGGTGGTCATAAAGAACAAGCCTTTTTGTTTTCATGTATTTTACTTAACCTCCTCCCACAGACTGATGTAATAGTACAAGGAAATGGTGCAGGCAAAGAAGCTATGCTGTTATTTGTAGCATAGCCAGGCTCTTATTGCAACAGTCAAAATTTTACTTTGCTGTGTTCCATACTGCTGAACCCCCTAGATATTATAGTCAATAGTGATTGTGGCATGTTTACAGAGTAAGGCCCACATCAATGCTGATAGGTGGGAACATGGACGATGGACACAAAGATTTTAATGTAATATGTTGTATACTAGCCCATCAGCAGCACAGTAATGAGGATTCCTCTGGCCTATAGGCTGATTAGACCCTACTCTTGAGCCTCTTGTGTAATTATGCATATTTTGATTATCTATGGATAAGGAGGTGACCTACCACATGGCCTTAAAGCAGAGCTATCAAAGGAATTTTCTTCTGAAGATCTTACAGGTAACCTTTAATCTTGTACAAGGGAAAGACCACGAGGCTGCACTGCAAATTTTCTCAGTTGAGACTAACATACATTCAACTACAGAAGCATAAGGAGTCCTAGCACCTTGGGCTCTGAAAGAAATGAAAAATACAATCCTGCTGAGTAAAAACTTAAAAATTACCTCCTCAGTCAAGTTCATGTTGGAGGTTCTTGGGGTTCTATATCCATTTCTAAAAGTGGTCACACTGTCGAAATAAATTCATAGCCACTGACTCTTATTAATAGAGTCCTAAGCGACTTCTTCCTGGGATTAACTGTCTTCAGTAAACACTGGATGAGAAATAGTTTCTTTGATGTTCAAGTAAGACAAACATTTTGTCCTGAGGAAAAGAAGGTATCTCAGAAGAACTGGGTTCAGCAGGAATACTGTGTGGGGATCCAACAAATCTAAGGCCTGAAGCTCTTTCACTCTCTTTACAGAAGTGACTGCCAAAAGAAGGGCTACCCTCCAAGACAGATAACAATAGGAGCTTTCTTCTGAGTGTTTAAAGTGGGACTCACACAACTTTCTTTGGATTAAAAGAAAGACACCAGAAACGAACTGGGTTCATGTGCTGTGGACTAAGTCTAAAGATTGGCATGGTTAGTCTTCATATATAGAGGATCTGGGAACTACAAATGACAAAAAAAGAAGTAAAATGCCACAATCAAAGCCTTGATGTGGATGAGATTTGTCTATTATTGAAGCACTGAGGAGGAAATTCCAGAATCAAGAAATAATAAAGAAAGAAGGGGTAATGGAACACCACGGGGCAGTATTCCATTATGTAATGGGTGTATGGATAAAGTGTCTAGTGGACCTACTGGACCAGGCTTCCTCTGAGTACTAAGCAGCCATCAGGTTCTTCACAAAACCTTTGATGGTAAGGTTAGCTTACCCCGATGGCCACCAGGTGCCTCAGAGCAATCCCTGAAAGTGGCAACTGGCCTCGACAGATCAGAAGTGCCCACACAGGCACCATACTGACAGAGGAAAAACAAAGCAAGAGGTCAGGAGTACTGAAGAACGATCAGTAAAAATATCGAGATCTCGACGATTGCCGATTTTGAGAAATATTGCGCCGATTTACAATTTACGATCCCATTAAGGTCTACGGGAGATGTTGACCAGGTTAATTTATATACCCAAATAGGTGAGGAGAAGCTGGAATTACCATACACAACAGTAAACTGGATACGTCGAACATCTTAGTCAAGACAATTAGGCTCTAAGAGTAACAGAAAAAAATTAACGGGCTAAAATTACTAATTCCTTTCAATGGCTAACTGAAAAGATGAGGACAGCAAAGCCATATGAGGAGCAGCGGTAGCAGCTGCTACGAGGCCCCTTTGACACATAAAAAGACACCAGTATTGGAAATGGCACATGGTAACTGGCAGGAGACCCCTATCACTTTTTGCACCAGGGGCCAAGAACATGTCATATATGTGGTGGCAGCAAGAATATCCCAACGGGGAAGACGGAGGTTCAGCTGGCAGGGCTGTAGTTAGAGTAAGGGCGGTGGGAGCCAGGACTGCCGTCAGTCGTCTATTTACCATTTCAACTTGTCATATATGTATTACCAACAACTTGTCATATATGTGGTGCTGGTGGCAGCAAGAACATCCCAACGGGAAACGCGGAGGTTCAGCTGGCAGGGCCTTAGTTACAGCAGGTGCGGCGAGAGACAGGGCCACATGCAGCTATATCAAATGTGTCCCTCACCCATTACTAGTTCCTATTTTTAACCTATCAATGGGCCCCTTTTTGATTAGGGCCCCTGACAGGAGTACTGCCCTAATGGCACCCCTGGCACCCCTTTCACAGTAGCCTGACCCAAAAACCAGCAGAAATGCCCTTATGGACACTTAGAATAAAATTAACAGGAAGAAATGAGTATTTGAAACAAGATTTATTTGAATAGAACCTTGAATATCGCATTCTTTTCCAGCTGCATGACCCCAAAAGCAGCAGAAATCACCTTTCCAACACTCTATAAAATTAGCAAGAATAAAAGTTTTTTTTTTTTTTAAAAAACAGTTTTTGGAATAGAGCCTGGATTATAGCTGTTTTTCACAGCCGCATGACCCCAAAAGCTGCAAAAATGACCTTTCAGACACACTTTATAATTTTGAAAAAGAAATTACTGTTTGAAACAACATTTTTTGGAATAGGGCCTGGATCATAGCTGTATTTTAGAGCAGCATGACGCCAAAAGCTGCAAAAACGACCTTTCGGACACTCTTTAAAATTTTGAAGAAGAAATGACTGTTTGAAACAACATTTTATGGAATAGGACCTTGACTATCGCTGTCTTTTAACAGCAGCATGACCCAAAAACCATTGACACTGCTAAAACATTTCAAGAAGAAATGAGTATTTGGAATAAGGTTTTTTTCAACAAAACATTTACTATTGGTGTCTTTTACAGTCACAAAACCTGCAACATGACCTTTTGGACACTCTGAATACAATTAGCAATAAGAAATGAGTATTTTGAAAAAAGTTTTTTCAATAGGACCATATCTTTTTCAAAGACGAATGTGTAGTTCACATTGTGAAGTAGACCTCCTACAAATTGGTGACCTCTGCAACTGGGGCAACAAAATCATCAAAGATCCACGCTTGATTCATTTTGATAAAAGTCAAATGATCCATATTCTCAATATGTCTTTTAGTTATCACTCCGCCAGCTGTGCTGAAGATCCATTCCGAGATGACGCTGGCTGCTGGACAGGATAACACTTCTATGGTGTGCCGAGCAAGCTTGGGCCATTCATCCATTTTGGACACCTAGAAGTCGATTGGGTCTGGAACATGTCCAAAACATCGGTGTTGAGCCACAGGTAGTCGTGGACCATGGTCTTAAGGCAGTCTCTGTGTGTCTAATTTGTGCCCTGCATTACAGGCGTTGGTGAGGTGGTAAATAATGATTGCAAAGAGGTCACCCATTAGGCTTCTGCCACAATGCCTGCTGCTGCTTCTACTACGGCTACGTGACACTACTGCTGTCACGTTGATGACGTTGCTCCAACGTGACATTAGAACGTGAAGCAGATGCAACAGATGTCTCGAGTTGATCAATGAGCATGGTTTCAAATTCCTGCATTCGATTGTCAATTTGTGTGGGTGGAAGGAATGTGCTGACTTTCGCTTTGTAACATGGATCAAAGAGGGTGGCCACTCAGTAACTGCTGTTCATTTTGAATGCCTTGATGCGTGGATGTCCGTCAGAGAATCTGAGGCCTGATCAAAAAAGGCCCAGGCTTCATAGGTCCTGGACCTCTTCAACAGTGTTTCCGCTGCCACCACTGACCATGGCTGGCGGATTAATGTCAGCGGACTTGTGCGACCACCCTCTCCCTTTCTGAGGCCGGACCCGCACTGACACTACCCCATCATCTTCATCCTCATCCAATGATGAGGCGCTCGCAAGCAAATGCTGCAGAAAAAACCACGTTGGATCAGCAATGTCATTATCAACATCATCATCACAGGTGACTTTGTCGTCCTGACAGTCTACATCCTGAAGCTGCGGGCTAGAAGCCACAGGCACTGCAAGGTGATGTTGACCGCTCGTGATTTCTGCCGACTGACCAGATTCATTCTCCTCTGACAGCATCAGCGATTGGGCGTCAGAGCAGAGAAAATCATCCTCTTTGGCTTCTTGAACTTTTTAAATGCCTTCTGAAATCAACCACATTGTGTCATCAAAGAGCTCTTCAGAAAATGGATTATCCACAGTGGTCTGTACATGGATTGACATTTGGGATGCGTTTGCTTCAGGTTGGAGTGATGCTGAAGATGAAGATGACGACATTTGTGGCCATGACTGAGAGGACGAGGAGGTAAAACCGCTGGATGCAGGTTGCGTTAACCACTGAAGAACAGATTGGCGATGCTCTTCATTACTGAGATTCACAGGTAACCGACCGAGCGATGACAGGCCTGACGGTCCTGCAACTGACTATGTGCTCGCTTGCGTGTTGTCCAGAGCACTGGAAGGAGCGCCTTGTCTCGTACCTCGAGCTCCACGTCCTACCCACCTCCTTGCTTGCTTACCACCTCTACTTCGCTCCATGTTCAGAAAGATAAATATTAAAAAGGTGCAGAAGATTTTTTCACAGTCTCTTATTGAAAAACTGTACTAAAAAGACAGAAAATCACAGGTGTTCTTAAATCCCTATAATTTCCAACTGGCAACTAGGATTAGAAATAAAATAGTTTCTATCGAATATCTGTGAAATGTGCTCTTATGGAAGAACTGTAACACCAAATCAACAGTGTTCTTCATTCAGTCCCTGTAATTTACTACTGCCAAGTAGGACTAGCAATTGACTTTTTCTACGGATTATATAAGAAATGTGGTCTTTTCTAGTGATGAGCGATTGTGTCAATTATCGTTATCGATTCAATAGTCGATATCGGCAATTATCAGGACGATTTCCGATAGTCGATAATAGATTATCGCCGATGACCATTAAAGTCTATGGGAGAGGAACAACACCTTCATTCTTACACCCAAACAGGGCTGGAGAAGCTGGAATTAACATCCACAACAGTAAAATGGATATGTGCTACATCTTAGGCAACACACTTAGGTTATAAAAGTCACAGAAAAAAAGTCACAGACCATTCACTATCCCTGTCTTGTATCACAGCATGACCCTTAAACCTGCATGACCCACAAATTAAAAAGTGCCAGAAGGCAGTATTTACTTGAACTGGACATTGATTATCCATGTCCTGGGCCACAGCATGAGCCCCGAACTTGCATGACCCCCAGATTTAAAAAAGTGCCGGAAAAAGGAGTCTTTCAACCACCATTTTAGTTGAACTGGACATTAACTATACCTGTCCTGGGCCACAGCATTAGCCCCAAACCTGCATGACCCACAGATTTAAAAACTGTTTGAAAAAGGAGTCTTTCAACCACCATTTTAGTTGAAATGGACATTGACTATATCTGTCCTGGGCCACAGCATGAGCCCCAAACCTGCATGAACCCCAGATTTTAAAAAGTGCCGGAAAAAGGAGTCTTTCAACCACCATTTTAGTTGAACTGGACATTGACTATACCTGTCCTGGGTAGCCTACATCTGTTCAAGTCTTCCTGTACCTCCCTTGTACAATTCAGAGGAATATTTGTATCAGCTATTTTGTACATGCAATTTTTTTAGTAGTTTAATTCTAGAAAACACATTTTTAAAATAGGATGGAATCCCACCACGTCTTTGTTTCTCTTTTTTTAATTGTATTAAATGGGTTGTCTCACTACAGGAATTGCTAGCTGTGTTAAAGATCTTGCAAAAACAAGTCATTTTGCAATATGTGTCAATTAACAGTGTCGTACCTATTCCTGTTTTTGACAGCACCATCACCCTTGAGCCACTCTTGATAATTGTTAAGAACAAATGTCTGTTGGAAACCACATTTTTTACAATAGGACCTGTAGTATAGCTGCATTTCAAAGCAACATGCCCCCCAAAATTCGAAACATGACCATTGAGCCACTCTTGACAATTGTGAAGAACAAATGTCTGTTAGAAACATTTTTTTTTTATAATAGGACCTGTAGTGTTGCTGCATTTCACAGCAACATGCCCCAAAAAATTCAAAACATGACCCTTGAGCTACTCTTGACAATTGTAAAGAACAAATGTCTGGTAGAAACCACATTTTTTTTTTAATAAGACCTGTAGTATTGCTGCATTTCAAAGCAGAATGGCCCAAAAAATTATAAAAATGACTTCTCAGCCACTGTTAAAAATTGTGAGAGAGAAATGCCACTTAGAAGCCACATTTCTGTTCCAAAGGACCATGATTATAGCTGTATGTCACAGCAACATGCCACCAAAAAATTATAAAAATTACTTCTCAGCTACTGACCGTTATAAATTGTGAGGGAGAAATGCCACTTAGAAGCCACATTTCTGTTCCAAAGGACCATGATTATAGCTGTATCTCACAGCAACATGACCCCAAAGCCACTGACAATGCGAAAAATTCTAAAGATAAAGTGAGTAAATGGAATACGGTTTTGTCATGAAACCTTGGTGTCTTTTACAGTCTCCTCACCGTAAAACCAGCAAAATGATCTTTTGGGAACTGAGAATAAATATTGCAGTAAGAAATGATCATTGTAAAAAAAAGTTTTCAAGAGGACCATTTCTTTTTGAAGAGGAATGTGAAGTAGACCGGCAACTAATTGGTGACCTCGTCAATTGGGGCCACAACATCATCAGAGATCCATGCCTGATTCATCTTGATGAAAGTCAAACGATCCACATTATCTGTGGAAAGCCGGATGCGTTTGTCTGTAATGACTCCTCCCGCTGTGCTGAAGGTCCGCTCAGATATGACGCTGGCTGCTGGGCAGGACAACACCTCTATGGCGTGGCGAGCGAGCCATTCATCCATTTTGGATACCCAGAAGTCGATTGGGTCCGGAAAATATCCAAAAACATCGGTGTTGAGACGCAGATAGTCGTGCACCATGATCTTAAGCCGGTCTCTGTGTGTTGTATGTGTGCCCTGCATGACCAGCATTGGTGAGGTGGTAAATAAAGATTCACACATTAGGCTTCTGCCACAATGTCTGCTGCTGCTGCTGCCGCTACGGCTACTTGGCACTCTACTGCTGTCACATTGCTGACGTTGTTCCACCGTGACATTTGAAGAACGTGAAGCAGACGCAACAGATGTCTCCAGTTGATCAATCGGCACGGTCTCCAATTGCTGCATTTTACTCTCTATTTGGGTGGGTGGAAGGAAAGTGCTGAGTTTTGCTTTGTACCGGGGATCGAGGAGGGTGGCCACCCAGTAACTGTTGTTCATTTTGATGGCCTTAATGCGAGGATCATGTTGGAGGAAATGGAGCATCCAAGCACTCATGTGAGAGATGGAGCCTTGATTTCCAAAGCCTCTGGGTCGAGGGGCACTAGCAAACTGATCTTCCTCATTTTCCTCCTCCGCTTCAAATTCATGCCAAACTCTTTCCAAGGCAGAAACGTCGGTAATGTCGGTGTCCAGGAATACCTCATCATCCTCCTCCTCCGCTTCCTCCGACACAGCTTCAACGCAGCTCTGACTTGCCTCAGATGTTGTTCCCTGAGAGCTGAGGTGCCACCTTACACCAGCCCTGGACCTCGAACCATTGCCTAATGAAGATCGATAAAGTTGTGAAACTGTCGGGCCTTGTGGATTAGACGGAGAGAAAAGCTCCGTGTCCGCATCTGTGTCCGTCTCCTTCTCCGTCACTGGTTGGACCTGATGTTTCAGTGTGTCCAACGATCGTTCCAGAACTAAGATCACGACAATGCTCATGCTGACAAGGGCATTGTCCGCACTGACCATTTTGGTGGCTTGTTCAAAGCTGGCAAGGATGGTGCAGAGCTTTTTCACCTGCCTCCACTCTCGGTGGCTCAACACTCCGAGGTCCGCACAGCTGCTTGTGAGGCCATGTGTCACTTCGTACTGCGTAATGGCATTGCGCTGCTGCCACAATCGCTGGAGCATGTGGAGGGTGGACTTCCAGCGTGTTGCCACGTCAACAATGAGACGGTTGACGGGGAGGCCGAGCGGGCGCAGCCACGCAGCCCGGCAGGACGAAGCAGGGTGCGAACGGCGGAAGTGCGAACTCAGACCTCGAGCCTTCCTCAGCAGGCAGTCCAGAAACGGGTAGCACTTTAGAAATTTCTGGATGACAAGATTCATGACATGTGCCAGGCAAGGGATGTGCTCCAGCCTACCGATCTTAAGGGCGGCCAGCAGATTTCGCCCGTTATCGCACACCACCTGGCCTGGCACAAGGTTCTTGTCACCCAGCCAGCGCTCGGTCTCGTTGCGAAGAGCCGTCCACAGCTCCTGACCTGTGTGTTGACGGTCTCCAAGACAGATTAATTTCAACACGGCCTGGTTTCTCTGGGCACGTGATGCCATCAGAGGACCTTGGGGGAAAGAACCCTGCACCATCCCTGCAGTTTTGAAGAGCGTTCGCCGAGCCTGAGAGCCACCGTTACCACCAGAGACATCCACCCAGCTCACCCAGTGAGCTGTCACAGAGATATAGCGGCCTTGGCCATGCTTGATAGTCCATGTGTCGGTGGTCAGATGGACTTTGCCGGATACAGATGCAGACAACGCGCTTGAAATTCGAGATAACATGTGGCTGGCCAGGGCAGGGACGGCTTTTCTGGCAAAGAAATTCCTGCTCGGCATCTGGTATTGGGGGCAGGTGAGGGCCATGACGTGGCGGAACCCATCTGTGTCCACCAGAAGGAAAGGCACCATTTCCAAGGCCAAAAGCATGGCAATGCCAACATTCAGGCTTTTGGCTTTGGGATGGGTTGGGTTAAAGTGTTTCTTCTGCTCCCAAACCTGGTAGACAGAAGGCTGGCTGCTAGACTGGCCACTGTACGGCGTGCAGGTCGTCAAACTGGTGGAAGGAGAATGGGTAGGATGGGTCTCTGGTGGTGCTGGTGGTACTCGGGCGATGGTGGAGGCTGAAGCGGAGGCTGATCCCTGATCATGACTCTGAGAGACATGGGCAGCTGAGAAACGCGTGTTGGTGGCGGAGGAGGAGGAGGAGGTGGAGACAGGGGGTGTGACAGTGGTTGGAAGCCCGGGATCGGTGTGGCCTTTTTTGGCCAAGTGTTCCCTCCATTTCAACTCATGCATTCGCTGCATGTGACTAGATATGTTGGTGGTGGTTAAACACCTAAGATTCTTGCCTCTACTGATGCGTTTATGGCAAAGGCGGCATATGACATCGCTGGGTGAGACAGAGGCTTGCTCCAAAAAGTCCCAGGCTTGAGAGGTCCTGGACCTTTTCGATGGCGATAAGCGAGGAGCGCTGTTTCCGCTGATCGTGGCTGGTGGAATCATCTCAGCGGACTTCTGCGACCGCCCTCTCCATTTTTGAGGCGGGAGCCGTACTGACACTTCCCCATTGTCTTCCTCCTCGTCAAGTGATGAAGCGCTCACAAGCAAATTCTGCTGGAAAGACGACGTTGGATCCGTAATGTCGTCATCATCATCATCAACACAGGTGAGTTCCTCGTCCTGACATTCTGCATGCTGGAGCTGCGGGCTACAAGCAACAGGCACTGCAAGGCATTGCCTTTTCCTCCTCTGATGGCATCAGCAATTGGGCATCAAAGCAGACAAAATCATCCTCTTTGGCCTCTTGATCTTTGAAAATGCCTTCTGACCCCAACCGCATTTTGTCATCAAAGAGGTCTTCAGAAAATGGATTATCCACCGTGGTGTTTACACGAGTTGACATTTGATCTGCCTTCGCTTCATGTTGGACGGATGCTGACGATGCTGATGACGACATTTGTGGCCGTGACTGGGAGGATGAGGAGGTAAGACTGCTGGATGCAGGTTTCATTAACCACTGAAGAATAGATTGGCGACGCTGTTCATTACTGAGATTAACAGGGCCCTGACCCAGCGATGACAATCCTGACGGTCCTGCAACTGACGATTGCGTGTTGTCGTCAGCATTGGAAGGAGCACCTTCTCTCGTACCTCTACCTCCATGTCCTACACCCCTCTTTGCTCGCTTACCACCTGCATTTCGGTCCATGTTCAGAAAGATAAAAATTTAAGAAGGTATGGAAGTGTTTTTTGACAGTCTCTTGTTAAATGACGGCAAATCACAGCTATTCTTAGATCCCTCTAATTTCCTACAGCCAACTAGGATTAGAAACTGATTTGTTTCTAGCGAATACCTGTGAAATGCGGTCTGGTGGAAGAACCGTAAGACAAAATCAACGTGTTCTTCCTTCAGTCCCAGAGATTTACAACTGCCCAGTAGGACTAGGAACTGATAGTTTTCAAAAAACTATCATACAAGTGCGCTATTTGCGCCAAACTTATATATTCACTGAGCGCAATAAAAATATTCAGAATGTCAGGGACCAGTCTGGGACACACACACAGACAACTGGGCCCTGACTCTGATCCCAGCCCCTGTCCCTGCCTTTTGGGGAACCCGACTCTTTAATAGGCCGGCCCCAACCGGAAGACTGATGGCTGCACTGATATAGGTGCGACACAGACAGGACAAACAGACACAGAACAATAAGCGTAGTCGGGCGGTTCAAAGTCGGCAACAGTATGGACAGCGAGGTACAGAGTCGTGAGTCAATGTGGGTAACTGGGGCGGTCAAAAGTCGGCAAAAGTATGGGCAGCACGGCACAGAGACAAAAGAGGATAACCGGGGTCCAAAGCGAAAGGTCATGAGAGCACAGAATCCACAGAAGAACAGATGGAGAACTACAGGTAAATAACCAAAAGCAGTTAAGGAGGGAAGGAAGTGGTTGCTATAAATAGGGAAGGGGAGGAAACAGAGCAGAGGTGAAAGGGAGCAGAATCTTTCAATCACCGAGAGAATAGATTAACCCAGAGAGTGCTGGAAAGTTCCTGGCCACAGGCTTGGCCAGGATTCAAATAAAGTTCAAGATAAAGGACAGTGTTCACACAAGGTAAAGCAAAGACGCAGTTATGGTCGCAGCGGCCGTCGCCGACGACCAGAGCCAGAAAACACGAACGTGACACAGAAATTACACGGATGAGAAATTGCGTTTTTTGCAGCAATGACAAAAGAGAACAGTTGCTAGAAAATTTGTCAGAATTGTCGTACAAAAAAACTAGGGCCGCACCACATGCAATATAGCTATTTAAAAGTTATACGGATAACAAACGGTGTTTTTTGTACCAATGAAATACGCCAACAGTAACTAAGTAATTTCTGTATCCAAATTTAAGTAGAAGGTGGCTATTTGAAAAAAACTGGGGCGAACCAAAGTGCAATATAGATATTTAAATGATATACGGATAATATAAGGTGGTTTTTGCACCAATGAAATACAACAGCAATAACTAGCAAATTCCTTTATCCTAATGTAAGTACAAGGTTGGTCTTTGAACAAAAATGGAGTGCGCCAAAGGGAAAAAAACCTAATTAAATTGTGTACGGTTAATAAAAGGTGGTTTTTGGACCTATGAAATACAACAGCAGTTACTAGCAAATTTCTGTTTCCTAATGTAAGTACAAGGTGGGTCTTTGAAAAAAAATGGCCTACGCCAAAGTGAAAAACACCTAATTAAATTGTGTACAGATAATAGAGGTGGTTTTTGCACCTATGAAATACAACAGAAATTACTAGCAAATTTCTGTATCCTTATGTAAGTACAATGTGGGTCTTTGAACAAAAATGGCCTGCGCCAATGTGAAAAAAACCTAATTAAATTGTGTACGGATAATAAAAGGTGGTTTTTGCACCTATGAAATACAACAGCATTTACTAGCAAATTTCTGTATCCTAATGTAACTACAAGGTGGGTCTTTGAACAAAAATGGCCTGCGCCAATGGAAAAAAACCCTAAAAAATTTGTGTACGGATAAAAAAGGTGGTTTTTGACCTAGAAAAACAACAGCATTTACTAGAAATTTCTGTCCCTAAAATAAGTACCCAAAGGGTTTTAAAAAAAATGGTTGCGCCAAAATGAAAAAAAACCTAAAAAATTGTGCGGTAATAAAAGGTGGTTTTTTTCACCATGAAATACAACAACAATTACTACAAATTTCGTACCATAAAAAAAGTACAAAAGGGTCTTTAACAAAAATGGTCTGCGCCAAAAGGGAAAAACCCTAATTAAATTGTGACGGTAATAAAAAGGTTTTTTTGCACCCTTTAAATACAAGCAATTATACAAATTTTTGTATCCTAATGAAGTACAAGGTGGGTCTTTGTCACAAAAGGGCCCGCCCAATGTGA